>CM039128.1:17835632-18079801 GCA_022036555.1 Microstegium vimineum | reverse complement strand
TTCGAAAAGGAAACCCAATACCCCTTTGACAAAATATGTTTAGCGGGGGTTTTTGGGTTTTTTTTCCCAAAACAAAAAATGGTGAAAATGCCAGGAAGGCCATTCTGGCCAGTTTGATACAAAAATATTTGCAGTTGGTTTTTTGGGAACAGATCCCCAACCCTCCCCATTTGCCCAAAATCTTTGTTAGCGGGTTTTTGGGTTTTTTTCCCGGGAACAAAAAAATGGTCCCAAAATTTTGGCCAGGGAACCCCTTCGGGCCCAAACTTTATACAAAATACTTGCAGTTGGTTTTTTCGCAACAAAAAACCCCAATCCCCTTTTTTGGGCCCCAAAACTCATGTTTAGGGCGGGTTTTGGGGGTTTTTGTTTCCGAAACAAAAAAGGGTGCAAAAATGGGCCAGGGAGGGCCCCCCCCTTCGGCCATGTCTGATACGAAATCCTTGGGAAATTTGGGTTTTTTCGCAAGGGACAAAAAACCCAATCATCCCTATTTGACCCAAAATCATTTTTTACCGGGGTTTTTGGGGTTTTTGTTCTAAAAATAAAAAGGGGATAAAAACCCTTGTGGGGGAAAATGTCATTCGGGCCACGTTTGATAAAAAAATTATTTTAAATTTGGTTTTTTTTTCCAAAACCCGGAAAAACAACCCAATTTCCCTTTGGGACCCAAAACCCCGGTTTGGGTTTTTTTGGGTGGGGTTGGGGGTTGGAAAAAAAAATTGGGGGGAAAATGGGCCGGGGGAAGGCCTTCGGCCCAAACTTTGGGATACAAAATACTTGATTGGGTTTTTTTTTTTCGAAAAGGGACACCCCCAATCATCCCCTTTTGCCCTCAAAACTCATTTTTAAGGGGTTTTTAGGGTTTTTTTTTCCCCGGAAAGGGGAAAAGTGGTGCGAAAATTGCCAGCGGGGCCCTTTCCCGGCCACGTTTGATCAAAAAATTTGGGGGGGGGTTTTTTTCGCAACGGGCCCCCCCAAAACATCCCCATTTGCCCCAAAAAACTCATGTTTAGCGTGGTTTTTTGGGGTTTTTGTTCCGGAACAAAAAAAAGGGTCCCAAAATTTGGCCGGGGAAAGGGCCATTCGGGCCCAGTTTGATAAAAAAATATTTGCTTTTGTTTTTTCCCGCAACGGACACACCCAATACCCTTTTGCCCCAAAACTCATGTTTAGCGGGGGTTTTGGGGGGTTTTTGTTCCGAAAAAAAAAATTGCAAAAATGGGCCCAGGGATGGCCATTCGGGCCATTTTCTATACGAAAAAAAACTTGGATTTGGGGTTTTTTTCGCAACGGAAAAACCCAATCATCCCTATTTGCCCAAAAAACCTGTTTACCCCGGGGTTTTTTGGGTTTTTTTTTTCCAAAAAAAAAAAATGGGGAAAATCCCCCGGGGGAAGGGCCATTCGGGCCATTTTTAAATAGAAAATCCTTAATTTTTTTTTTCGCAACGGACAAAACCCATAATCCCCTTTTTTGACCCAAAACTAAAGGGGTTTAGCGGGGTTTTCGGGGGGTTTTTTTTTCCCGGGAAAAAAAAAGGGGGTTGGAAATCGGCCGGGAACATTCGGGCCACTTTTTGATAGGAAAAACTTCATTGGGTTTTTTTCCCAAAAGGGGACACCCCAATCTCCCCTTTTGACCCAAAAAACTCATTTTTTAGCGTGGTTTTGGGTTTTTGGTTCCCGGAAAAAAAAAGGGGGCGAAAATGGGCCAGGGGGCCCAAATTCTGGCCATGTCTGAACGAAAATACTTGGATTTGGGTTTTTTTCCCGCAACGGCAAAACCAAATCATCCCTATTTGACCCAAAACTCATTTTGGGCGCGGTTTTCGGGTTTTTTTTCCCGAAAAAAAAAGGGGAAAAAATTCGCCGGGAAGGCCATTCTGGCCACGTTTGATAGGAAAAAAACTTCCATTTGGTTTTTTCGAAACCCACACCCCCAAATTTAACCCCCATTTCCCCAAAAACTCATTTTTTACCCGGGTTTTCGGTTTTTGTTCCGGAAAAAAAATGGTGCAAAAATTTGGCCCGGGGGAACCATTCGGGCCCACTTTTGATACGAAATACTTGCATTTGGGGTTTTTTCCAAGGACACAACCCCCAATTTCATCCTCTTTTGCCCCAAAAAACTCAGTTTAGCGGGTTTTCGGGGTTTTTTTTTTTCCGGGAAACAAAAAATGGTGCGAAAAGGGCCGGGGATCCCCCTTTTCTGGCCATGCCCTGATGGGAAAAATACTTAAATTTTGGTTTTTTCGCAAGGGGACAAAACCCAAAATATCCCTTTTTGCCCCAAAATTTATGTTTACCCGGGGTTTTTTCGGGGGTTTTTGTCTAAATAAAAAATGGATAAAATCTGTCGAGGAATTCATTCGGGCCTTTTTTGGGGAATAAAAACTTCCATTTGGGTTTTTTTTTCGCAAGGGACAAAACCCAATAATCCCATTTGCCCAAAAAAACTCTGTTTGGGGCGGGTTTTTCGGTTTTTTTGGAGAAAAAAATGGGGGGAAAATTCGGCCGGAAAAGGGTTTTTCGGGCCAACTTTTTGATACAAAAATTTACTTGAGGGTTTTTTCCCAAAAAACGGCCCAAAACCCAACATCCCCATTTGCCCCAAAAAACTCATTTTTTTGGGCCGGGTTTTTTGGGGTTTTGGTTCCGGCAGGGAAAATTTGGGTGCGAAAATTGGCCCGAAGGCCATTCGGGCCCAAATTTTTTTTTTTTTTTTTTTGGGATAGAAAAAAATTGGTTTTTTTTTTTCGCAAAAAACCCAAAAACCCAACCCCCCCCCTTTAAACCCAAAACTCAGGGTTTAGCGGGTTTTTTGGGGTTTTTTTGTTCCAAAAAGGGAAAAAATGGGGCAAAATTTCCCGGGGAAGGGCCCAATTTGGCCATTTTTTGTTTACAAAAATATTTGGGTTTTGGTTTTTTTTTCGAAAGGACAACCCAATCATCCCCTTTTGACCCAAAACTAAATTTTTTCGCGGTTTTTGGTTTTTTTTTCCCGGGGGGGCCGAAAAGGGTGGTTTCCCCGGGAAAAAATTAGGCCCGGCGAAGGCCAAAAAATTTTTTCCCTTGGACCGGGGTTTTGTTTTTCCGGAAAAAAAAATAAAAATGGGGGGTTGGGGTTTTTTTTTTTTTCGCAACGAACCCCCCAAATCACCCCATTTGACCAAAAAACTCATGTTTAGCGGGTTTTTTGGGGGTTTTTTTTTCCAAAAAAAATGGGTAAAAAAGGCCGGGAAGGCCCAATTCGGGCCCCGTTTGATAAAAAATTTATTTTCATTTGGTTTTTCGCAACGGACAAAAACCCAAAATAAACCCCCAATTTGCCCAAAAAACTCATGTTTAGCGGGGGTTTGGGGGTTTTTTTTGTTTAGAATAAAAAAGGGGATGAAAATTTTCGAGGAATGCTTTCTCCAAACGTTTGATCCCCGAAAAAACTTGTATTTGGGTTTTTTTTTTCCGCAAGGGGAACCACCCCCAATCACCCCATTTGACTCAAAACCATTTTTTACGCGGTTTTTAGGGTTTTTGTTCCGGCACGAAAATTTGGGGGGGGGGGGGCCCAAAAAAATTTAAACCCACGAAGGGCCATTCTGGCCATTTTAAATACAAAAAATTATTTGGATTTGGGTTTTTTTCGAAAACAGATAAAACCGAATCACCCCATTTAAACCCCAAAACTCATTTTTAGCGGGGTTTTTTTGTGGTTTTTGTTCCGGAACGAAAAATGGGGGCGGAAAATGGGCCGGGGAAAGGGCCATTCGGGCCCATTTTTTGAAAAAATACTTGCATTTGGGTTTTTTTTCCAAGGACACACCCAATCATCCTTTTTGGCCCCAAAAACTCATGTTTACGGGGGTTTTTGGGGGTTTTTTTTCCCGAAAAAAAAATGGGCAAAAAATCGGCCGGGGAAAGGGCCTTTTGGCCCATTTTTGATACAAAAATACTTGGAGTTTTTTTTTTTTCGCAAGGGACCCCCCCCAAATTCCACCCCCTTTTTTGACAAAATCATGTTTAGCGGGGTTTTTTTCCGGGTTTTTTGGTTCCCAAAAACAAAAAGGGGTCAAAAATTGGCCGGGAAAGGCCATTCGGCCCAAATTTGATACAAATATTTAAATTGGGTTTTTTCGCAAACGGACAAAAACCCAATCATCCCATTTGCCCCAAAAAACCCCTTTTTTAGCGGGTTTTTCGGGGGGGGTTTTTTTTCCCGGAAAAAAAAAGGGGGAAAAAATCCCGGGAACCATTTTTCCCACGTTTGATAGGAAAAATATTTTATTGGGTTTTTTTTTTCGCAAGGGAAAAACCACCCAATCATCCCCATTTGACCCAAAACTCATTTTTAGGGGGGGTTTTTGGGGGTTTTTTTTCCCGGAACAAAAAATGGTCAAAATTTGGCCGGGGGAACCTTTCTGGCCAGTTTGATACGAAAATATTGGATTGGGTTTTTTTTTCGCAACGGAAAAACCAATTTAATTCCCCATTTGCCCCAAAAACTCTTTTTTTTAACCCGGGTTTTTTGGGTTTTTTTTTCCCCAACAAAAAAGGGGGCGAAAATCCCAAAAGGGGGAAAGGCCTTTTGGGCCCCACGTTTGATAAAAAAATACTTGCAGGGGGGTTTTTTTCGAAACCCAAACAAAAAACCCCAACATCCCCTTATTAAACCAAAAATTTCATTTTTTAGCCGGTTTTGGGGGGGTTTTTTTTCCCGGAAAAAAAAAAAAATGGGGGGAAAATTTGGGAAAGGCCAATTCGGGGGGGCCACGTTTGAAAAACAAAAAATATTTGTTTTTGGGGTTTTTTCCCCCAACGGACACCCCCAATCATCCCTTTTGACCCAAAACTCATTTTAGCCCCGGGTTTTTGGGTTTTTTTTCCCGGGAAAAAAAAAATGGTGCAAAAATTACCCGCGGGCCTTTTCTGGCCATTTGATAAAAAAATTTTTTTGGATTTTTTTTTTTTTCGCAACGGAAAAACCCCAATCATCCCCTTTTGACCCAAAAACTCATGTTTACCCGGGTTTTTTGGTTTTTTTGGGTTCCCAAAAAGGAAAAAATGGGGGAAAATCGGCCGGGAACCATTCGGGCCACGTTTGTTTAACAAAAATCCCCTTGCATTTGGGTTTTTTCCCGCAAGGGGACACCCCCAAACTCCCCAATTTGCCCAAAACTCATTTTTACCCCCGGTTTCCCGGGGTTTTTTGTTTAAAATGAAAAAGGGGATAAAAATCTGTCGGGGAATGTAATTCTGCCTTTTTTGATACGAAAATACTTGAAATTTGGGTTTTTTCCCCAAGGGGACAACCCAATCATCCCATTTAAATCAAAATCATTTTTAAATGCGGTTTTTAGGGTTTTTGTTCCGGCACAAAAAGGGGGTGCGAAAATTAGCCAGCGAAGGCCTTTTCTGGCCACTTTTTGATACGAAAAATTTGGAGTTGGTTTTTTCGCAACAGATACACCGAATCACCCCCTTTAAACCCAAAACTCATGTTTAGCGGGGTTTTTTTGGGGGTTTTTTTTTCCGGAACGAAAAATGGTGCAAAAATTTGGCCCCGGGAAGGCCATTTGGCCAGTTTAAACAAAAATATTGCATTTGGTTTTTTGGGCAACGGACACCCCCAAATCTTTCCCCTTTTTGAAAAAAAACTCATGTTTAGCGTTTTTTTCGGGTTTTGTTTTTCCGAAAAAAAATGGGGAAAATCGCCAGGGAAGGGCATTCTGCCAGTTTGAAAAACGAAAATATTTGGGATTTGGGTTTTTTTCCCGCAAGGGAAAAACCCCAAATCACCCCCATTTGCCCCCAAAATAAATGTTAGCCGGTTTTTGGATTTTTTTTCCGGGGAAAAAAAAAATGGGGGAAAAATTTGCCAGGGGTACCCCTTTCTGGCCAAGTTTAAAAGAAAATTTTGGGAATTTGGGTTTTTTTTTCCGAAAACGAAAAAACCAAATCTTTCCCCTTTCCCCAAAAACCATGTTTAGCTTTTGGTTTTTGTGGTTTTTTTCCCGGAACAAAAAAGGGTTTTTTCCCCGAAAAACCCCCGGCCAAAAAGGGGGGGGAAAGGGGCCAAATTCTGGCCACGTTTGAAAAAAAAAAATACTTGTGGGGTTTTTTTTCGAAAGGGACACACCCAATCACCCCCATTTGATTTCCAAACTCATTTTTAGCGGGGTTTTGGGGGGTTTTTGGTTCCGGCACAAAATTTGGACAAAAAATTTGGCCAGCAAAGGGCCCAAATTCGGGCCACGTTTGATACAAAATATTTGGATTGGGTTTTTTTCGCAACAAAACCCCCCCCAATTACCCCCATTTGACCCAAAATCATTTTTAAGCGGGGTTTTTGGGGGTTTTTTTTTCCCGGGAAAAACGAAAAATGGTGCAAAAATTCCGGGGGGAAGGGCCTTTCGGGCCAGTTTGAAAAAAAAAATTTCCTTGATTGGGTTTTTTTCTCGAAACGGCCCACCCCCAATCATCCCCTTTTGCCCCAAAAACCATGTTTAGCCCCGGTTTTTGGGGTTTTTTTTCCCGGGAAAAAAAAAAGTGGTGCAAAATTCCCCAGGGAAGGCCTTTCTGGCCATTTTTGGGATCAAAATATTAAAAAAGTTTTTTTTTTTGGGCAACGGAAAAACCAATCCCCCCCAATTTGACCCAAAACTCATGTTTAGCGGGTTTTTTTGGTGGTTTTTTTTCCCGGGCCCAAAAAAATGGTGGAAAAATCGGCCGGGGAAAGGCCATTTTTTTTGGCCCAAAGTTGATAAAAAATACTTGAATTTGGGGTTTTTTTCGCAAGGGACAAAAACCCAATCATCCCCTATTTGCCCCAAAATAATGTTTAGCGCGGTTTCGGGGTTTTTTTTTCTGAATGAAAAAGGGATTGAAAATCTGTCGGGGAAATGCCCTTTTCGGGCCACGTTTGTTTAAGAAAATATTTCGTTTTTTTTTTCGAAAGGGCCCACCCCCAAAATTCACCCCCCATTTGACCCAAAATCATGTTTAGCGGGTTTTCGGGTTTTTTGGTTCCCGGAAAAAAAAAGGGGTTTCCCAAAAAATTGGCCGGGAAAGGGCCCATTCGGGCCAGTTTGATAAAAAATTATTTGGGAGTTTTTTTTTTTTCGCAACGGACAAAAACCCAATCATCCCCTTTGACCCAAAATCATTTTTAGGGGGTTTTTTGGGGTTTTTTTTCCCCCGGAAAAAAAAATGGTGAAAAAAACGACCGGGGGAAAGGCCCCTTTTGGGGGCCCCACTTTTTGTACAAAAATCCCTTGCATTTGGTTTTTTTTCGAAACAGCCCACACCCAATCACCCCCCTTTGACTCAAAATCATTTTTAGCCCTTTTTTCCGGGGGTTTTTTGTTCCGGAAAGAAAAGTTGCAAAAAAGGGGCCCAGCGAAGGCCTTTTCGGGCCACTTTTGATACAAAATACTTGCAGTTGGTTTTTCGAAAGGGACACCCCCCAAAATTCATCCTTTTTTTAAACCCAAAACTAAATTTTTAAAGCGCGGTTTTGGGGGTTTTTTTTTCCAAAAACAAAAAATGGTGCGAAAATCGGCCGGGGGGATGGCCTTTTCCCTTTGGCCATGTCTGATACAAAAAATATTTGGGATTTGGGGTTTTTTCGCAACACACAACCAACCCTCCCTTTAGTTGCCCCAAAAAACTCATTTTTTTAGGCGGTTTGGGTGTTTTTTGTTCTAGAATAAAAAAAGGGGAAAATAAAATCTGTCGAGGAATGTCATTCTGCCACGTTTGATACGAAATATTTTGCATTTGGGTTTTTTCGCACGGACAAAACCCAATATCCCCATTTATCAAAACTCATTTTTACGCGGTTTGGGTGTTTTTTTTTTGTAAAAAAATTTAAAAAAAAGGGGATGAAAATCGTCGAGGAATGTTTTCCCGGCCACTTTTGGATACGAAAATACTTGTATTGGTTTTTTTCGAAAGGGACACCCCCAATCTTTCCCCATTTGACTCAAAACCCCTTTTTTTAGCGCTTTTTTTTGGGGTTTTTTTTGTTCCGGCACGAAAATGGTAAAAAAATTTTAGCCAGCGAAGGCCATTCGGGCCCACTTTTTGATACGAAAAATTTTTGGATTTGGTTTTTTTCCCCCGCAACAAATACCCCAATCATCCCCTTTTAAACCCAAAAAACTCATTTTTAAAGCGGGGTTTTTTGGGGTTTTTTTCCCAAAAACAAAAAAATGGGGGAAAAAATTTGGCCGGGAAAGGGGGCATTCTGGCCTTTTAAATCCCAAAAAAATACTTGCAGTTTTTTTTTTTCCAACGGAAAACCCCCAAATCATCCCTTTTTGACCCCAAAACTTGTTTAGCGCGGTTTTTGGGGGTTTTTTTTTCCCAAAAAAAAATTTTGGGGAAATCGGGCCGGGGGTTTGGCCATTCTGCCATTTAAATACGAAAATACTTGAGTTGGTTTTTTTGGGAAAACGGACCCCAACCAACATCCCATTTGACCCAAAATTTCCTGTTTAGGGGGTTTTTTGGGGGTTTTTTTCCGGGTTTCCCGGGGAAAACGGGGAACCCTTGGTTTTTTTTGCGGAAAAAATTGGCCCCAAAAGCGAAGGGGCCAAAATTTTTTGGCCCCCTTTTTGATACAAAATACTTGCATTGGGTTTTTTCCCGCAACAGACAAAACCCCAATCCCCCCCATTTGACCCAAAACCTATGTTTGGGTGGGTTTGGGGGTTTTTTGTTGGAAAAAAAAATGGGGAAAATCGCCGGGGGAAGGCCTTTTCCCACGTTTGATACGAAAATACTTGATTTTTTTTTTCCCAACGGACACCCCAAATTTTCACCCCCATTTGACTAAAAAACTCATGTTTAGCGCGGTTTTAGGTTTTTTTTTCCCGGCAGGGAAAAGGGGTGCGAAAATTGGCCAGCAAAGGCCATTCGGGCCCAAACGTTTGAAAACAAAAAATATTGGGATGGTTTTTTTCGCAACGGAACCCCCAATCATCCCCTTTTGCCCCAAAACTCATGTTTACGGGTTTTGGGGTTTTTGTTGGGAAACAAAAAAATGGTCAAAAATTTTGGGCCGGGGGGCCCAATTCGGCCATGTTTGAAAAAAAAAAAAATATTGGGATTTGGGTTTTTTTTCGAAAGGGGAACAAAAACCCCCAATCATCCCTTTTGCCCCCAAAAAACTCATTTTTAAGCGGGGTTTTCGGGTTTTTTTTTGAAAAAAAAGGGGGGGAAAAAAATCGCCGGGGAAAGGGCTTTTCGGGCCAGTTTGAAAAAACAAAATATTTGGGTTTTTGGGTTTTTTTTCGCAAGGACAAAACCAACCCCCCCATTTGACCCAAACTCTTTTTTAGCGGGGGTTTCGGGTTTTTTTTTGAGAATAAAAAGGGGTGAAAATCCCCGGGGAAATGATTCGGCCAGGTTTTATACAAAAAATATTGAATTTGGGTTTTTTTCGCAACGGAAAAAACCCAATCACCCCCATTTCCCCCAAAAACTCATTTTTTACGCTTTTTTTGGGTTTTTTTTTTTTTTCCGGAAAAAAAAATGGGGGAAAATTGCCGGGGAAAAGCCTTTGGGCCCACGTTTGATAGAAAATTTTTTTTAGTTGGTTTTTTCGCAAACGGAAAAAACCCAAATCCCCCTTTTGCCCCAAAACCATTTTTAGCGGGGGTTTTTGGGGTTTTTGTTCCGGAACGAAAAAGGGTAAAAAAATTTGGCCGGGGAAAGGCCTTTCGGGCCCCATGTTTGATAAAAAAAATACTTGATTTTTGGTTTTTTCGAACGGACCCCCCCCCAATCATCCTTTTTAAACCCCAAAACTCATGTTTAGCGCGGTTTTCGGGGTTTTTGTTCCAAAACAAAAAAGGGGTGGGGAAAATGGGCCGGGGGAAAGGCCATTTTTTGGCCCAGTTTGATACAAAAATATTTGGGAGGGGTTTTTTTCCCAAACCCCAACAACCAATACCCCCATTTGACCCAAAATCATGTTTACCCGGGGTTTTCGGGGGTTTTTGTTCCGAAAAAAAAAATGTGCAAAAAATTGGCCAAAAAAGGCCATTCTGGCCAGGTTGATACGAAAATACTTGAAGTTGGTTTTTTCGCAAGGGAAAAAAACCAACCCCCCCTTTTTGCCCCAAAAAACTCTTTTTTAAACCGCGGTTTTGGGGTTTTTTTTCCCGAAAAAAAAAATGGGCGAAAATCGGCCGGGGGAAGGGCCATTCTGGCCAGTTTGATAAAAAATACTTAGTTGGTTTTTTCGCAAGGGACAAAACCCAATCCCCCCATTTGACCCAAAACTCATGTTTAGCGGGTTTTCGGGTTTTTTTTCCCAAAAAGAAAAAGGGGTAAGAAAATCGGCCGGGAAGGCCATTCGGGGCCAGTTAAAATCCCAAAATACGGGGATTTGGGTTTTTTTTTCCCCAAGGGAACCCCCCCCAAATTTCCCCCTTTTTTTGACCAAAATCATGTTTAGCGGGGTTTTTCGGGGTTTTTGTTGAAAAAAAAATGGGGAAAAATCCCGGGGGAAGGCCATTCGGGCCACGTTTGATACGAAAATACTTGGGGTTTTTTTTTTTCGCAAAAGGACCCCCCAATCACCCCCCTTTTTGACTAAAAAACCCCGTTTACCGGTTTTTAGGGTTTTTGTTCCGGCAAAAAAAAGGGGGGTTGGGGAAAATTCCCCACCAAAGGGCCATTCGGCCACGTTTGTACGAAAATATTGGGAGTTTTTTTTTTTTCGAAAGGGGGAAAAACCCAACACCCCCTTTTAACCCAAAACCCTATGTTTACGGGTTTTTGGGGTTTTTTGTTCCAAAAAAAAAAAATTTGGGTAAAAAAATTTGGCCAGGGGGGGCCATTCGGGCCATGTTTGATACAAAATATTTTGGATTGGTTTTTTCGCAACACCCCCCCCAAATTTCACCCTTTTATTGCCCAAAACCATGTTTAGCGCTTTTTTTCCGGTTTTTTTTCCAAAAAAAAGGGGTGAAAATCGGCCGGGGGAAGGGCCATTCGGGCCAGTTTGATACGAAAATATTTGGGATTTGGGTTTTTTTCCAAGGACACACCAATCACCCTTTTTTAAACCCAAAACCTTTGTTTAGCGCGGTTTTTTGTGTTTTTGTTTAGAATAAAAAGGGGGATGAAAATCTGCCCGGGAATGTAATTCGGGCCACGTTTGAAGAAAATACTTTATTTTGGGGTTTTTTTCGCAAGGGGACACACCCAATCACCCCCATTTGCCCCAAAAAACCCCATGTTTAGCGGGGTTTTTGGGTTTTTTTTCCCCAAGGGAAAATGGTGCAAAAAAACCCCGGGAAAGGGCCCCATTCGGGCCCCTTTTTGATACAAAATATTTGGATTTGGGTTTTTTTCGCAACGAAAAAACCAATAACCCCCTTTTTTGACCCAAAAAACTCATTTTAGCGGGTTTTTTTGGGTTTTTTTCCCCAAAACAAAAAAGGTGCAAAAATGGCCCAGGGGGGCCATTTGGCCAGTTTGATACAAAAATACTTGCATTGGTTTTTTCGCAACGGACACACCCAAATCATCCCCTTTTGAAAAAAAAACTATGTTTAGCCCGGGGGTTTTTCGGGTTTTTTTTTCCCGAAAAAAAAAAGGGGTTTGCGAAAAATTCCCCCCGGGGAAGGCCATTCTGGCCAGTTTGAAAACAAAATACGGGAGTTGGTTTTTTTCGAAAGGGGGCCCCAAAACCTCTTTTCCCCAAAACTCATTTTTAGCGCGGTTTTCGGGTTTTTTTTTCCCGAAAAAAAAAAAAGGTGGAAAATCGGCCGGGGAGGGCCATTCTGGCCATGTCTGATACAAAAATTTCCCTTGGGGAATTTGGGTTTTTTCCAAGGGACACAACAATCACCCCTATTTGACCCAAAACTCATGTTTAGCGGGGGTTTCGTGTTTTTGTTCTAGAAAAAAAAGGGGATGAAAACTTCGAAAATTCATTCTGCCACTTTGATACGAAAATATTTTCAGTTGGTTTTTTCCCCAAGGGACACACCCAATCATCCCCTTTTGGGACTAAAAAACTCAGTTTAGCGCGTTTCGGGGGTTTTTGTTGAAAAAATGAAAAAGGGGATGAAAATCTGCCCGGGGAATGTAAATTCTGCCCTTTTGTTTCAAAATACTTGTATTTGGGTTTTTTTTCGCAACGGAAAACCCCCAATCATCCCCATTTGACTCAAACTCATGTTTAGCGGGGTTTTTTGGGGTTTTTTGGGTTCCGGCAACGAAAGTGTGCAAAAATTTTAGCCAGCAAAAGGCCATTCGGGGCCCTTTTGTTTCGAAAAATTTGGATTTGGGTTTTTTTTGCAACAATACCACCAAAACATCCCCTTTTGGACCCAAAACTCATGTTTAGCGGGGGTTTTGTGGTTTTTTTTTCCCGGGAACAAAATGGTCAAAATTTGGGGCCCGGGGAAAAGGCCCATTCTGGCCAGGGTTTATACAAAAATACTTGCAGGGGTTTTTTTTTCGAAGGGCCAAAACCCAATAACCTTTTTTGCCCAAAAAACCCTCATGTTTAGCGGGGTTTTTTGGGGGTTTTTTTTCCGAAACAAAAAGGGGTGCGAAAATGGGCCGGGGAAATGGCCATTCTGGCCATGTTAAATACAAAATATTTGGGAATTTGGGTTTTTTTTCCGCAACGGACAAAACCCAAAAATCCCCTATTTGACCCAAAACTCTTGTTGGGCGGTTTTCGAGGTTTTTGTTCCGAAAAAAAAAATGGTGCAAAATGGGCCAGGGGAGGGCCCAATTCGGCCCTGTCTAAATACAAAAAAATATTTGGGAATTGGGTTTTTTTTCGCAACGGACACAACCAAATCATCCCTATTTAAACCCAAAACTCATGTTTGCGGGGTTTGGGTGTTTTTTTTTTTCTAGAATGAAAAATGGGTTTGAAAACTGTGGGAGGAAGGTCATTCGGGCCCCCGTTTGATATGAAAATCTTCCAGTTGGTTTTTTCGAAACGGACACACCCAATCACCCCCCATTTGACCCAAAATCATTTTTAGCGTGGTTTTCGTGGTTTTTTTTTCCGGAACAAAAAAAATCCCGAAAAAAAAATGGTGGAAAAATCGGAAAGGGGGATGGCCATTCTGGCCGTTGATACGAAAATATTTGATTTGGGTTTTTTTTCGAAAACGGACCAAAAACGATCATCCATTTGACCCAAAACTATTTTTTTGCGCGGTTTGGGGGTTTTTTGTTCTAGAATAAAAATGGGATAAAAAATTGTCGAGGAATGTCTTTGGGCCACGTTTGATAAAAAATACTTCAGTTGGTTTTTTGCAACGGACACCCCCAATACCCCCTTGACCCAAAACTCAGTTTAGGGGTTTCGGGGGTTTTTGTTGGGAAAAAAAATGGGGAAAACGGCGGGAAGGCATTTGGCCAGTTGTACGAAAAAACTTGAGTTGGTTTTTTTCCAACGGACACACCCAATCCCCCATTTGACCCAAAATCAGTTTAGCGGGTTTGGGTTTTTTGTTCCCGGACAAAAAATGGTGCAAAAAATTGCCGGGAAGGCCATTTGGGTTTGATACAAAATATTGATTTGGTTTTTTTGAAACAGAACACCAATATCCCCTTTGACCAAAACTCTGTTTGCTGGGTTTTGGGTTTTTGTTCGGAACGAAAAATGGTGCGAAAATCAGGGAAGGCCTTTTGGCCCAGTTTGATACAAATACTTGCAGTTGGTTTTTTCGAACGGAACACCCAATCATCCTTTTTGCCCCAAAATCTGTTTAGCGGGTTTTGGGGTTTTTTTTCCGAAAAAAAATTTTGGTGCAAAAAATTGGCCAGGGGAGGCATTCTGGCCGTTGATCAAATATTTGGATTTGGGTTTTTTTCGAACGGAAAAACCCTACCCCATTTGCCCAAAACTCATGTTTAGGGGGGTTTTTTGGGGTTTTTTTTTCAAAAAAATGGGGAAAATCGCAGGGGGGCCATTCGGGCCATTTTGGGATACAAAAATATTTGGTTTGGTTTTTTCGAACGGAAACCCCCAATACCCCTTTCCCCCAAAACTTTTTTTAGGCGGTTTCGGGGTTTTTGTTTGAAAAAAAGGTGAAAAATCGCAGGAATGTTTTTGGGCCATTTTGATAGAAAATATTTTGAGTTGGTTTTTTCGCAAGGAAAACCCCCAATACCCCCATTTGACCCAAAAACTCTGTTTAGGGGTTTTTTTGGGTTTTTTTTCCCGGAAAAAAAGGGGGGAAAATCCCAGGAGGTTTTTTGGCCACTTTTGATAAAAAAATTTATTTGGGTTTTTTTTCAACGGAACACAATATCCCCATTTGACCCAAAACTAGTTTAGCGGGGTTTTGGGTTTTTTTTTCCCGGAACGAAAATGGTGCGAAAATGGGGGAAGGCCATTCTGGCCAGTTTGTACAAATACTTGCAGTTGTTTTTTTCCAAGGGGACAACCAATATCCCATTTGACCAAAACTCATTTTTAGCGGGTTTCGGGGTTTTTTTTCCCGGAAAAAAAAATTGGGGAAAAATTTCCCAGGAACCAAAATTTCTTTGGCACGGAAAAAATTGAAAATTTTTGCGGGTTTTTGGGGTTTTTTTTGGGAAAAAGGAAAAAACCCAACTTTCCCCTTTATAAAAAAATTTTTGGGTTTTTTTTTTGGTATTTTAAAAATTTTTTTTAGGGGTTTTTTGGGGTTTTTTTTCCCGGACAAAAAATGGGCGAAATTTTGCCAGGAAGGCCATTCCCCACGTTTGATACGAAAAATTTGGAGTTGGTTTTTCGAACAGACACCCAATCATCCCCATTTGACCAAAATCATGTTTAGGGGGTTTTTTGGTTTTTGTTTCCGGAACGAAAAAATGGTGCGAAAATTGGCCAGGGAAGGCCATTCGGGCCCAGTTTGTACAAAATACTTGCAGTTGGTTTTTTTTCGAAAGGAACACCCAATCATCCCTTTGCCCCAAAAAATCGTTTAGGGGGTTTTTCGGGGTTTTTGTTCCGAAAAAAAAATGGGGAAAATGGCCGGGGATGGCCTTTGGCCGTTGATACGAAAATATTGGGTTGGTTTTTTCGAAGGGACACAACCAATCACCCCCATTTGACCAAAATCTTTTTAGCGCGGTTTTTGGGGGGTTTTTGTTCAGAATAAAAAATTTGGGAAAACGGGGGGCATTCGGGCCAGTTTGAAAAAAATATTTCATTTTTTTTCGCAACGGCCACCCAATATCCCATTCCCCAAAAAATTTTCATGTTTAGGTGTTTCGGGTTTTTGTTGGAAGAAAATGGGGAAAATCGGCCGGGAAGGTTTTGGGCCGTTTGATACGAAAATACTTGGTTGGTTTTTTCCCAAGGACACACCCAATCATCCCATTTGACCAAAACTCAGTTTGGGGTTTTGGGTTTTTGTTCCGGCACAAAAAGTGGTTGCGAAAATTGGCCGCGAAGGCCTTCTGGCACGTTTGATACAAAATATTGGGATTTGGGTTTTTTGAAAAGGGAAAAAACCATCTTTCCCCTTTGCCAAAATCATGTTTAGCGGGTTTTGGGGTTTTTTTTTCCCGGGAAAAAAAATGGTGCAAAAATCCCGGGGAGGCCCCTTCTGGATTTGTCAAAAATACTTGATTTGGGTTTTTTCAAAACCGGACCCCCAATCACCCCTTTGACCAAAACTCTGTTTAGGCGGTTTTGGGGGTTTTTTTTTCCCCGAAAAAAATGGGAAAATTTTTCGAAAAAAGGCCTTTCTGGCCAGGTTTGATACAAAAATTTGGGAGTTGGTTTTTTTTCGCAAGGGAACACCAATATCCCATTTGACCAAAACTCATGTTTAGGGGGGTTTTGGGTTTTTTTTGGAAAAAAAAATGGGGGAAAATCCCCCCGGGGAGGCATTCGGGCCATTTTGATAAAAAAATCTTGATTTGGGTTTTTTTTCGAACGGACAACCCAATCTCCTTTGACCAAAACTCTGTTTAGGCTTTTTTGGGGTTTTTTTTTTGGAAAAAAAATGGGGAAAACGCGGGAAGCTTCGGCCACGTTTTAGAAAAATTTTTAGTGGTTTTTTGAAACGGAACCCCCAAATATCCCCTTTTGACCCAAAATCATGTTTAGGGGTTTTGGGTTTTTTTTCCCGGAAAAAAATGGTGCAAAAATCGGCCAGGGGGCCCCATTTGGCCTGTTGTACAAAATATTTGGGATTTGGGTTTTTTTGCAAGGGACAAAACCAATCATCCCTTTGCCCAAAAACTCATGTTTAGGCTTTTTTTCGGGGGTTTTTTTTCAAAAAAAATGGGGAAAATCGCGGGGGAAGCTTTTGCCACGTTTGATACAAAAAATATTGCATGTTTTTTCGAAACGAACCCCCAAATCCCCCCATTTGACCCAAAACTCAGTTTTAGCGGTTTTCGGGTTTTTTGTTCCGGCAGGAAAAGTGGTGCAAAAAATGGCCAGCGAAGGCCATTCTGGCCAGTTTGATACAAATACTTGAGTTGTTTTTTCGCAACGACCCACCCAATCTCTCTTTGACCAAAAAAACTCATGTTTAGGGGTTTTCGGGGTTTTTTTTCCCGGAAAAAAAAAAATGGGGGAAAAAATGGGCCGGGGGAAAGGCCATTTGGCCAGTTTGATACAAAAAATATTGAGTTTTTTTTTTCGAAACGACAACCCAAAATCATCCCATTGACCCAAAACTCATGTTTAGCGGGTTTTTCGGGTTTTTGTTCGGGAAAAGGGGGTAAAAAATTGGGCAGGAAGGCCATTCGGGCCCGTTTGTACGAAAATACTTGATTTTGGGTTTTTTCGAACGGAACACCAATCATCCCTTTGAAAAAAACTCTGTTTGGCGGTTTTTCGGGGTTTTTGTTGAAAAAAAAATGGGGAAAAATCGGAGGATGCCATTCGGGCCATTTGTACGAAAATATTGGGATTTGGTTTTTTCGCAGGAACACCAATCACCCCCATTGCCCCAAAAAACTCATGTTTAGCGGGGTTTTTGGGTTTTGTTCGAAAAAAAAATGGGGAAAATTTCGGCGGGGGAAATTCTGCCGTTTGTACGAAATATTGATTTTGGTTTTTTTCGAACAAACCCAAAATACCCCCTTTTTGCCCAAAAAACTCATTTTTAGCGGGTTTGGTGGTTTTTGTTGTGAAGAAAAATGGGAAAAAATTGGCCAGGGAAGGCTTTTGGGCTTGGTTTTTTCGCAACGACACACCCAATCATCCCATTTGACCAAAACTCATGTTTAGCGCGGTTTTCGGGTTTTGTTCCGAAACAAAAATGGTGCGAAAATTGGCCAGCGAAGGCCATTCTGGCCACGTTGATACGAAAATACTTGCAGTTGGTTTTTTCGCAACGACACACCCAATCATCCCTTTGACCCAAAACTCATGTTTAGCGCGGTTTTCGGGTTTTTGTTCCGAACGAAAAATGGTGCAAAATCGACCAGGGAAGGCCATCTGGCCACGTTTTGATACAAAATACTTTGCAGTTGGTTTTTTCGCAACAGACACACCCAATCATCCCCATTTGACCCAAAACTCATGTTTAGCGCGGTTTTTGGGTTTTTGTTCGCGAACGAAAATGGTGCGAAAATGAGCCAGGAAGGCCATTCTGGCCACGTTTGATACGAAAATACTTGCAGTTGGTTTTTTCGCAACGGACACACCCAATCATCCTCTTTTGACCCAAAACTCATGTTTAGCGCGGTTTTCGGGGTTTTTGTTCCGAAAAAAAAATGGTGCGAAAATCGGCCAGGGATGGCCATTCTGGCCATGTTCTGATACGAAAATACTTGGAGTTGGTTTTTTCGCAACGGACACAACCAAATCATCCCTAGTTGACCCAAAACTCATGTTTAGCGCGGTTTCGGGTTTTTGTTCTAGAATGAAAAAATGGATGAAAATCTGTCGAGGAATGTCATTCTGCCACGTTGATACGAAAATACTTGCAGTTGGTTTTTTTCGCAACGGACACACCCAATCATCCCCATTTGACTCAAAACTCATGTTTAGCGCGGTTTTCAGGGTTTTTGTTCCGGAACGAAAAATGGTCCAAAATTGCCAGCGAAGGCCATCTGGCCACGTTTGATACGAAAATACTTGGAGTTGGTTTTTTCGCAACAGATACACCCAATCATCCCCATTTGACCCAAAACTCATGTTTAGCGCGGTTTTCGTGGTTTTTGTTCCGGAACGAAAAATGGTGCGAAAATCGGCCAGGAAGGCCATTCTGGCCAGTTTGATACGAAAAACCAAATCTGTTGCTTCGGTTTTAACAAATGTGAAACGAGATTGCTTGAAATATTGATTGTTTTCAACCTCATCCTTGACCAACATGTTGCGGTTGTTTTGTTCCGAAAAATGGTGCAAATTGCCAGGAGCCTCTGGCAGTGATACAAATATTTGTTTTTCGAACGAAACAATACCTTTGACCAAACCATGTTTAGCGGGTTCGGGTTTGTTCCGAAAAATGGGCAAATGCAGAAGCATTTGGCCAGTTGATACAATACTGAGTTGTTTCCAACGACACACAATCATCCTTTGACCAAACTAGTTGGGTTTCGTTTTGTTCGAACAAATTGCGAATCAGAGCATTCTGCAGTTTGATACGAATATGAGTTGGTTTTTTCCAACAACACACCCCCATTGACAACTCATGTTAGCGGTTTTCGGTTTGTTCGAAAAAAATGTGAAATGCCGAGGCATCTGCAGTTTGTAGAAAATACTTCAGTGGTTTTTTCACGACACACCAATCATCCTTGACCAATCAGTTTAGCGGGTTTCGGTTTGTCGACAAAAGTGCAAATGCCAGAAGGCCATTTGCACGTTGTACAAAATATGATTGGTTTTTCCAACGACACACCAATCATCCTGTTTGACCAAAACTCATGTTTAGCGGTTCTTGGGTTTTTGTTCGAGAAAATTGTGGCTAAAATTCGCAGGGAAGGCATTCTGCCAGTTTGATAGAAAATACTTGCAGTTGGTTTTTACAACGGACACACCAATCATCCCCATTTGACCAAAACTATGTTGCGCGGTTTTCGGGTTTTTGTTCGAAAACCATTAAGTGGTCAAAATTGGCAGCGATTCAGTTCTGGCCACGTTGGAATGAGAAAACTTTGCAGTTGGTTTTTCGCAACAGAACACCAATACTCCTTTTGACCCAAAACTCATGTTAACCGGTTTCGTGTTTTGTTCACGAACTAAATGGTTGCGAGATTGCCAGGAAGCCATTCTGGCCATTTGATACAAAATTTGCAGTTTGGTTTTTTCGCAACGACACACCCAATCTCTCTTTTGACCAAAACTCAGTTTAGCCGGTTTTCGGGTTATTTCCGGAACGAAAATGGTGCGAAAATTCGCAGGAAGGCCATTCTGCCAACGTTGATACGAAAATCTGCAGTTGGTTTTTCGCAACGGACCATCTGACAAAATCATTGCTTTTGCTCAACTCATGTTAAGGCGGTTTCCAGGTTTTTGTTCTGACAAAAATGTGTAAATGGCGCGAAGGCGTTTCTGGCACGTTTGATACGAAAATAGTTGAGATTGGTTTTTTCGCAAGGATCATCCCATCATCCATTGAACCAAAACTCATGTTTTTCGGTTTTCACGGAATTTTCGTCCACAAATATGCTGCAAAATTGCGCAGTGAGGCCAGTTTGGCCGTTGATACGAAAAATTCTAGAGTTGGTTTTTTCGCAACGGACACCAACATCCAATATTGCCAATGTCATTTTTTTCGGGTTTTCGGTTTAGTTCCGGCAACAAACAATGTTGCGAAAACTCATGTAGGCATTCGTTTTGCCAGTTCGAAAAATTGCAATTGGTTTTTTCGGCAAGGACCACCCATTATCAATTTGACCAATACTTGTTTGCGCGTTACCAGGGTTCTCTTCGAACAAAATGGAAAAGTTACAGGAAGGCTTGCAGTTTTACGAAATGTTTGGTTTTTTTTCGCAAGAAACATGTCCCAAATTGCCAAAGCCATTTGCACGGTTAACATTTTGGTTTGTTTTCGAAAATGGATCACAATTCCAGCAATGCCAACCAGTTTTACGAAATTTGGTTTGGTTTTTTTCCGAACAACAATTCCTTTGAAAACCATGTTAGGCGATTCTTTTGCGTTTGTTCGAACAAAATGGTGGTAATTCGCCAGGAAGGCCATCTCCATTTGAACCCAAAACTCATGTTTTAGGCGTTTCGTTTTTTTTCCGAACAAAAATGGTGAAATTGTCAGGAAGCATCGGCCGTTGTACAAACCTTGCGTTTTTCGAACAAAACTCCCAGTTCCCATTGACCCAAAACTCACTTTTGACCACGGTTTCGGGTTTTTGTTCGGACGAAAAATGGGCGAAAATGGTGCGAAGCATCGTGGCCACTGATTTGATACGAAAATACTTGCGTTGGTTTTTTCGACACCAATCATCCCTTTGACCAAAACTCATTTTCCGGTTTCGGTTTTGTTCGAACGAAAAATGGTGCAAAATAGCAGGAAGGCCATTTGCCACGTTTGATACAAAAATTGCAGTTGGTTTTTTTCGCACGGACAACACCAATCATCCTTTGACCCAAAACTCATGTTCGGGTTTCGTTTTTGTTCGAACAAAATGGTGCGAAAAATTGCCAGAAGGCCATTCTGGCCACGTTTGATACAAAATACTTGCAGTTGGTTTTTTCCAACAGACACAACCAATCATCCCATTTGAAACATTTGACTCAAAACTCATGTTTTAGCGCGGTTTTTCGGGGTTTTTGTTCCGAACAAAAATGGTGCGAAAATGGCCAGGAAGGCCATTCTGGCCACGTTGATACGAAAATACTTGGAGTTGTTTTTCGCAACGACACACCCAATCATCCCATTTGACCCAAAACTCATGTTTAGCGGGTTTTCGTGGTTTTGTTCCGAACGAAAAATGGTGCGAAAATCGCCAGGGAAGGCCATTCTGGCCACGTTTGATACGAAAATACTTGCAGTTGGTTTTTTCGCAACGGACACACCAATCATCCCATTTGACCCAAAACTCATGTTTAGCGGGTTTTCGGGGTTTTTGTTCCGAACAAAAATGGTGCGAAAATCGGCCAGGGAAGGCCATTCTGGCCATGTTGATACGAAAATACTTGAGTTGGTTTTTTCGCAACGGACACACCAATCATCCCTTTGACCAAAACTCATGTTTAGCGCGGTTTTCGGGTTTTTGTTCTAGATAAAAATGGGTGAAAACTGTCGAGGAATGTCATTCTGCCACGTTTGATACGAAAATACTTGCAGTTGGTTTTTTCGCAACGGACACACCCAATCATCCCCATTTGACCAAAACTCATGTTTAGCGGGTTTTCGGGTTTTTGTTCCGGAACGAAAAAATGGTGCGAAAATCGGCCAGGAAGCCATTCTGGCCACGTTTGATACGAAAATACTTGCAGTTGGTTTTTTCGCAACGACACACCCAATCATCCCCATTTGACCCAAAACTCATGTTTAGCGTGGTTTTCGTGGTTTTTGTTCCGGAACGAAAAATGGTGCGAAAATTGGCCAGGAAGGCCATTCTGGCCACGTTTGATACGAAAATACTTGCAGTTGGTTTTTTCGCAACGGACACACCCAATCATCCCTTTTGACCCAAAACTCATGTTTAGCGCGGTTTTCGGGGTTTTTGTTCCGGAACAAAAATGGTGCGAAAATCGCCAGGAAGGCCATTCTGGCCACGTTTGATACGAAAATACTTGCAGTTGGTTTTTTCGCAACGGACACACCAATCATCCCCATTTGACTCAAAACTCATGTTTAGCGCGGTTTTCAGGTTTTGTTCCGAACGAAAAATGGTGCAAAATTGGCCAGCGAAGGCCATTCTGGCCACGTTTGATACGAAAATACTTGAGTTGGTTTTTTCGCAACAGATACACCCAATCATCCCCATTTGACCCAAAACTCATGTTTAGCGTGGTTTCTGTGGTTTTTGTTCCGGAACGAAAAATGGTGCGAAAATCGAGCCAGGAAGGCCATTCTGGCCACGTTTGATACGAAAATACTTGCAGTTGGTTTTTTTCGCAACGGACACACCAATCATCCCATTTGACCCAAAACTCATGTTTAGCGCGGTTTTTCGGGTTTTTGTTCCGGAACAAAAATGGTGCGAAAATCGGCCAGGGAATGGCCATTCTGGCCACGTTTGATACGAAAAATACTTGCAGTGGTTTTTTCGCAACGGACACAACCCAATCATCCCTATTGACCCAAAACTCATGTTTAGCGCGGTTTTCGGGGTTTTGTTCGAACGAAAAATGGTGCGAAAATCTCGCAGGGAAGGCCATTCTGCCACGTTTGATACGAAAATACTTGCAGTTGGTTTTTTCGCAACGGACACACCCAATCATCCCCATTTGACTCAAAACTCATGTTTAGCGCGGTTTTCGGGTTTTTGTTCCGGAACGAAAAATGGTGCAAAAATTGGCCAGCGAAGGCCATTCTGGCCACGTTTGATACGAAAATATTGAGTTGGTTTTTTCGCAACGGACACACCCAATCATCCCCATTTGACCCAAAACTCATGTTTAGCGCGGTTTTGGGTTTTTGTTCCGAACGAAAATGGTGCGAAAATCGTCCAGGAAGGCCATTCTGGCCACGTTTGATACGAAAATATTTGGAGTTGGTTTTTTCGCAACAGATACACCCAATCATCCCCATTTGACCCAAAACTCATGTTTAGCGTGGTTTTGTGGTTTTTGTTCCGGAACGAAAAATGGTGCGAAAAATCACCAGGGAAGGCCATTCTGGCCACGTTTGATACGAAAATACTTGCAGTTGGTTTTTTCGCAACGGACACACCCAATCATCCCTTTGACCCAAAACTCATGTTTAGCGCGGTTTTCGGGTTTTTGTTCGGAACGAAAAATGGTGCGAAAATCATCCAGGGAAGGCCATTCTGCCACGTTTGATACGAAAATACTTGCAGTTGGTTTTTTCGCAACGGACACACCCAATCATCCCCATTTGACTCAAAACTCATGTTTAGCGCGGTTTTCAGGGTTTTTGTTCCGAACGAAAAATGGTGCGAAAATTGGCCAGCGAAGGCCATCTGGCCAGTTTGATACGAAAATATTTGGAGTTGGTTTTTTTCGCAACAGATACACCCAATCATCCCATTTGACCCAAAACTCATGTTTAGCGTGGTTTTCGTGGTTTTTGTTCCGGAACGAAAAATGGTGCGAAAATCGGCCAGGGAAGGCCATTCTGGCCATGTTTGATACGAAAATACTTGCAGTTGGTTTTTTCGCAACGGACACACCCAATCATCCCTTTTGACCCAAAACTCATGTTTAGCGCGGTTTTCGGGTTTTTGTTCGAACGAAAAATGGTGCGAAAATTGGCCAGGGAAGGCCATTCTGGCCACGTTTGATACGAAAATACTTGCAGTTGGTTTTTTCGCAACGACACAACCAATCATCCCATTTGACCCAAAACTCATGTTTAGCGCGTTTGTGGTTTTTGTTCCGACACAAAAATGGTGCGAAAATTGCCAGCGAAGGCCATTCTGGCCACGTTTGATACGAAAATACTTGCAGTTGGTTTTTTCGCAACGGACACACCCAATCATCCCTTTTGACCCAAAACTCATGTTTAGCGCGGTTTTCAGGGTTTTTGTTCGGAACGAAAAATGGTGCGAAAATCTGCCAGGAAGGCCATTCTGCCACGTTTGATACGAAAATACTTGCAGTTGTTTTTTCGCAACGACACACCCAATCATCCCATTTGACCAAAACTCATGTTTAGCGCGGTTTTTCAGGTTTTTGTTTCGGACGAAAAATGGTGCGAAAATTGGCCAGCGAAGGCCATTCTGGCCACGTTTGATACGAAAATACTTGCAGTTGGTTTTTTCCACACGGACACACCCAATCATCCCCATTTGACTCAAAACTCATGTTTAGCGCGGTTTTCAGGGTTTTTGTTCTCGAACGAAAAATGGTGCAAAATGGCCAGGAAGGCCATTTCTGGCCACGTTTGATACGAAAATATTGGAGTTGGTTTTTTCGCAACAGATACACCCAATCATCCCCATTTGACCCAAAACTCATGTTTAGCGGTTTTTGTGGTTTTTGTTCCGGAACGAAAATGGTGCGAAAATCGACCAGGGAAGGCCTTCTGCCACGTTTGATACGAAAATACTTGCAGTTGGTTTTTTTCGCAACGGACACACCCAATCATCCTCTTTTGACCCAAAACTCATGTTTAGCGCGGTTTTCGGGGTTTTTGTTCCGAAACAAAAAATGGTGCGAAAATCGGCCAGGGATGGCCATTCTGGCCATGTATGATACGAAAATACTTGGAGTTGGTTTTTTCGCAACGGACACAACCAATCATCCCTAGTTGACCCAAAACTCATGTTTAGCGTTTGCGGTTTTCGGGGTTTTTGTTCTGAAGAAAAAGTGGAGAAAATCGTCGAGGAATGCATTCTGCCACGTTTGATACGAAAATACTTGCAGTTGGTTTTTTCGCAACGGACACACCCAATCATCCCCATTTGACTCAAAACTCATGTTTAGCGCGGTTTTCAGGGTTTTTGTTCCGGAACGAAAAATGGTGCAAAAATTGGCCAGCGAAGGCCATTCTGGCCACGTTTGATACGAAAATACTTGAGTTGGTTTTTTCGCAAAGATACACCCAATCATCCCCATTTGACCCAAAACTCATGTTTAGCGGGTTTTCGGGTTTTTGTTCCGGAACGAAAAATGGTGCGAAAATGCCAGGGAAGGCCATTCTGGCCACGTTTGATACGAAAATACTTGCAGTTGGTTTTTTCGCAACGACACACCCAATCATCCCCATTTGACCCAAAACTCATGTTTAGCGGGTTTTCGGGTTTTTGTTCCGGAACGAAAAATGGTGCGAAAATCGGCCAGGGAAGGCCATTCTGGCCACGTTTGATACGAAAATACTTGCAGTTGGTTTTTTCGCAACGGACACACCCAATCATCCCCATTTGACTCAAAACTCATGTTTAGCGCGGTTTTTCAGGGTTTTTGTTCTCGGAACGAAAAATGGTGCAAAATTGCCAGGGAAGGCCATTCTGGCCACGTTTGATACGAAAATACTTGCAGTTGGTTTTTTCGCAACGGACACACCCAATCATCCCCATTTGACCCAAAACTCATGTTTAGCGTGGTTTTCGGGTTTTTGTTCCGGAACGAAAAATGGTGCGAAAAATCGCCAGGAAGGCCATTCTGCCACGTTTGATACGAAAATACTTGCAGTTGGTTTTTTCGCAACGGACACACCCAATCATCCCATTTGACCCAAAACTCATGTTTAGCGCGGTTTTCGGGTTTTTGTTCGAAGAAAAATGGTGCGAAAATCTGCCAGGGAATGGCCATTCTGGCCACGTTTGATACGAAAATACTTGCAGTTGGTTTTTTCGCAACGGACACACCCAATCATCCCCATTTGACTCAAAACTCATGTTTAGCGCGGTTTTCGGGTTTTTGTTCCGGAACGAAAATGGTGCGAAAATTGCCAGGAAGGCCATTCTGGCCACGTTTGATACGAAAATACTTGCAGTTGGTTTTTTTCGCAACGGACACACCCAATCATCCCATTTGACCCAAAACTCATGTTTAGCGGGTTTTCGTGGTTTTTGTTCCGGAACGAAAAATGGTGCGAAAATCGCCAGGAAGGCCATTCTGGCCACGTTTGATACGAAAATACTTGCAGTTGGTTTTTTCGCAACGGACACACCCAATCATCCCCATTTGACCCAAAACTCATGTTTAGCGCGGTTTTCGGGTTTTTGTTCCGAACGAAAAATGGTGCGAAAATCTGGCCAGGAAGGCCATTCTGGCCACGTTTGATACGAAAATACTTGCAGTTGGTTTTTTCGCAACGGACACACCCAATCATCCTCTTTGACCCAAAACTCATGTTTAGCGCGGTTTTCGGGTTTTTGTTCCGAACGAAAAATGGTGCGAAAATCCAGGAAGGCCATTCTGCCACGTTTGATACGAAAATACTTGCAGTTGGTTTTTTCGCAACGGACACACCCAATCATCCCCATTTGACTCAAAACTCATGTTTAGCGCGGTTTTCAGGGTTTTTGTTCCGGAACGAAAAATGGTGCAAAAATTGCCAGGAAGGCCATTCTGCCACGTTTGATACGAAAATATTGAGTTGGTTTTTTCGCAACAGATACACACCCAATCATCCCCATTTGACCCAAAACTCATGTTTAGCGTGGTTTTCGTGGTTTTTGTTCCGGAACGAAAAATGGTGCGAAAATTCGGCCAGGAAGGCCATTCTGGCCACGTTTGATACGAAAATACTTGAGTTGGTTTTTTCGCAACGAACACCCAATCATCCCCATTTGACCAAACTCATGTTTAGCGTGGTTTTCGTGGTTTTTGTTCCGGAACGAAAAATGGTGCGAAAATGGCCAGGGAAGGCCATTCTGGCCACGTTTGATACGAAAATACTTGCAGTTGGTTTTTTCGCAACGGACACACCCAATCATCCTCTTTTGACTCCAAAACTCATGTTTAGCCGGTTTTCGGGTTTTTGTTCGGGAACGAAAAATGGTGCGAAAATCATCCAGGGAAGGCCATTCTGCCACGTTTGATACGAAAATACTTGCAGTTGGTTTTTTCACAACGGACACACCCAATCATCCCCATTTGACTCAAAACTCATGTTTAGCGCGGTTTTCAGGGTTTTTTGTTCTCGAACGAAAAATGGTGCAAAAATTGGCCAGCGAAGGCCAGTCTGGCCACGTTTGATACGAAAATATTGAGTTGGTTTTTTTCGCAACAGATACACCCAATCATCCCCATTTGACCCAAAACTCATGTTTAGCGTGGTTTTTGGTTTTTGTTCCGAACGAAAAATGGTGCGAAAATCGCCAGGGAAGGCCATTCTGCCACGTTTGATACGAAAATACTTGGCAGTTGGTTTTTTCGCAACGGAACACACCCAATCATCCTCATTTGACCCAAAACTCATGTTTTAGCGCGGTTTTCGGGTTTTTGTTCCGAACGAAAAATGGTGCGAAAATCGACCAGGGAAGGCCATTCTGGCCAGTTTGATACGAAAATACTTGCAGTTGGTTTTTTCGCAACGGACACACCAATCATCCCTTTGACCCAAAACTCATGTTTAGCGCGGTTTTCGGGGTTTTTGTTCGAACGAAAAATGGTGCAAAATCATCAGGAAGGCCATTCTGCCACGTTTGATACGAAAATACTTGCAGTTGTTTTTTCGCAACGACACACCCAATCATCCCCATTTGACTCAAAACTCATGTTTAGCGCGGTTTTCAGGGTTTTTGTTCCGGAACGAAAAATGGTGCAAAATTGGCCAGCGAAGGCCATTCTGGCCACGTTTGATACGAAAATACTTGAGTTGGTTTTTTCGCAACGGAACACCCAATCATCCCCATTTGACCCAAAACTCATGTTTAGCGGGTTTTTCGTGGTTTTTGTTCCGAACGAAAAATGGTGCGAAAATCGCCAGGGAAGGCCATTCTGGCCAGTTTGATACGAAAATACTTGCAGTTGGTTTTTTCGCAACGGACACACCCAATCATCCCTTTGACCCAAAACTCATGTTTAGCGCGGTTTCGGGTTTTTTTCGAAAAAAAATGGGTCGAAAATCATCCAGGAAGGCCATTCTGCCACGTTTGATACGAAAATACTTGCAGTTGGTTTTTTCGCAACGGACACACCCAATCATCCCCATTTGACCCAAAACTCATGTTTAGCGCGGTTTTCGGGTTTTTGTTCCGAACGAAAAATGGTGCAAAATTGGCCAGGAAGGCCATTCTGGCCACGTTTGATACGAAAATACTTGAGTTGGTTTTTTCGCAACGACACACCCAATCATCCCATTTGACCCAAAACTCATGTTTAGCGCGGTTTTCGGGTTTTTGTTCCGAACGAAAAATGGTGCGAAAATTGGCCAGGAAGGCCATTCTGCCACGTTTGATACGAAAATACTTGCAGTTGGTTTTTTCGCAACGGACACACCCAATCATCCCCATTTGACCCAAAACTCATGTTTAGCGGTTTTCGGGTTTTTGTTCCGGAACAAAATGGTGCAAAATGCCAGCGAAGGCCATTCTGCCACGTTTGATACAAAATACTTGCAGTTGGTTTTTTCGCAACGACACACCCAATCATCCCCATTTGACCCAAAACTCATGTTTAGCGTGGTTTTCGGGTTTTTGTTCCGAACGAAAAATGGTGCGAAAATTGGCCAGCGAAGGCCATTCTGGCCACGTTTGATACGAAAATACTTGCAGTTGGTTTTTTCGCAACACGAACACAACCCCAATCATCTCTCTTTTGACCCAAAACTCATGTTTAAGCGGCGGTTTTCGGGTTTTTGTTCGGAACGAAAAATGGTGCGAAAATCATCCAGGGAAGGCCATTCTGCCACGTTTGATACGAAAATACTTGCAGTTGGTTTTAGTTGGTTTTTTCACAACGACACACCCAATCATCCCCATTTGACCAAAACTCATGTTTAGCGTGGTTTTTCGGGTTTTTGTTCCGGAACGAAAAATGGTGCAAAAATTGGCCAGCGAAGGCCAGTCTGGCCACGTTTGATACGAAAATATACTTGAGTTGGTTTTTTCGCAACGACACACCCAATCATCCCATTTGACCCAAAACTCATGTTTAGCGGGTTTTCGGGTTTTTGTTTCCGAACGAAAAATGGTGCAAAATCGCCAGGAAGGCCATTCTGGCCACGTTTGATACGAAAATACTTGGAGTTGGTTTTTTTCGCAACGGACACACCCAATCATCCCATTTGACCCAAAACTCATGTTTAGCGGGTTTTGTGGTTTTTGTTCGGAACGAAAAATGGTGCAAAATCGACCAGGGAAGGCCATTCTGGCCACGTTTGATACGAAAATACTTGCAGTTGGTTTTTTCGCAACGACACACCAATCATCCCATTTGACCCAAAACTCATGTTTAGCGCGGTTTTCGGGTTTTTGTTCCGAACAAAAAATGGTGCGAAAATCGGCCAGGAAGGCCATTCTGGCCACGTTTGATACGAAAATACTTGCAGTTGGTTTTTTTTCGCAACGGACACAACCAATCATCCCCATTTGACCCAAAACTCATGTTTAGCGGGTTTTCGGGTTTTTGTTCCGAACGAAAAATGGTGCGAAAATCTGGCCAGGGAAGGCCATTCTGGCCACGTTTGATACGAAAATACTTGCAGTTGGTTTTTTCGCAACGGACAACACCCAATCATCCCATTTGACTCAAAACTCATGTTTTAGCGCGGTTTTCAGGGTTTTTGTTCCGAACGAAAAATGGTGCAAAAATTGGCCAGCGAAGGCCATTCTGGCCACGTTTGATACGAAAATATTTGAGTTGGTTTTTTCGCAACGGACACACCCAATCATCCTCATTTGACCCAAAACTCATGTTTAGCGCGGTTTTCGGGTTTTTGTTCCGAAGAAAAATGGTGCGAAAATCTCCAGGGAAGGCCATTCTGGCCACGTTTGATACGAAAATACTTGCAGTTGGTTTTTTCGCAACGGACACACCCAATCATCCCCATTTGACCAAAACTCATGTTTAGCGCGGTTTTCGGGTTTTTGTTCCGAACGAAAAAATGGTGCGAAAATTGGCCAGCGAAGGCCATCTGGCCACGTTTGATACGAAAATACTTGCAGTTGGTTTTTTCGCAACGACACACCCAATCATCCCCATTTGACCCAAAACTCATGTTTAGCGCGGTTTTGGGTTTTTTTCCGGAACGAAAAATGGTGCGAAAATCGCCAGGGAAGGCCATTCTGCCACGTTTGATACGAAATATTTGAGTTGGTTTTTTCGCAACAGACAACGACACACCAATCATCCCCATTTGACCAAAACTCATGTTTAGCGGGTTTTCGTGGTTTTTGTTCCGAACGAAAAATGGTGCGAAAAATGGCCAGGGAAGGCCATTCTGGCCACGTTTGATACGAAAATACTTGCAGTTGGTTTTTTCGCAACGACACACCCAATCATCCCCATTTGACCCAAAACTCATGTTTAGCGTGGTTTTCGGGTTTTTGTTCCGAACAAAAATGGTGCGAAAATTCGGCCAGGAAGGCCATTCTGGCCAGTTTGATACGAAAATACTTGCAGTTGGTTTTTTCGCAACGGACACACCAATCATCCCATTTGACCCAAAACTCATGTTTAGCGCGTGTTTCGGGGTTTTTGTTCGGAACGAAAAATGGTGCGAAAATCGCCAGGGAAGGCCATTCTGGCCACGTTTGATACGAAAATACTTGCAGTTGGTTTTTTCGCAACGGACACACCCAATCATCCCATTTGACCCAAAACTCATGTTTAGCGCGGTTTTCGGGTTTTTGTTCCGAACGAAAAATGGTGCGAAAATGGCCAGCGAAGGCCATTCTGGCCACGTTTGATACGAAAATACTTGCAGTTGGTTTTTTCGCAACGGACACACCCAATCATCCCATTTGACCCAAAACTCATGTTTAGCGTGGTTTTCGGGTTTTTGTTCCGGAACGAAAAATGGTGCGAAAATCGGCCAGGGAAGGCCATTCTGGCCACGTTTGATACGAAAATACTTGCAGTTGGTTTTTTCGCAACGGACACACCCAATCATCCCCATTTGACCCAAAACTCATGTTTAGCGGGTTTTCGGGTTTTTGTTCCGGAACGAAAAATGGTGCGAAAAATGCCAGGGAAGGCCATTCTGGCCACGTTTGATACGAAAATACTTGCAGTTGGTTTTTTCGCAACGGACACACCCAATCATCCCCATTTGACCAAAACTCATGTTTAGCGCGTGTTTTCAGGGTTTTTGTTCCGAACGAAAAATGGTGCGAAAATTGCCAGGGAAGGCCATTCTGGCCACGTTTGATACGAAAATACTTGCAGTTGGTTTTTTCGCAACGGACACACCCAATCATCCTCTTTGACCCAAAACTCATGTTTAGCGCGGTTTTCGGGGTTTTTGTTCCGAAACAAAAATGGTGCGAAAATCGCCAGGGATGGCCATTCTGGCCATGTTTGATACGAAAATACTTGGAGTTGGTTTTTTCGCAACGGACACAACCAATCATCCCTAGTTGACCCAAAACTCATGTTTAGCGCGGTTTTCGGGGTTTTTGTTCTAGAATGAAAAATGGGATGAAAATCTGTCGAGGAATGTCATTCTGCCACGTTTGATACGAAAATACTTGCAGTTGGTTTTTTCGCAACGGACACACCCAATCATCCCCATTTGACTCAAAACTCATGTTTAGCGCGGTTTTCAGGGTTTTTGTTCCGGAACGAAAAATGGTGCAAAAATTGGCCAGCGAAGGCCAGTCTGGCCACGTTTGATACGAAAATATTTGAGTTGGTTTTTTCGCAACAGATACACCCAATCATCCCCATTTGACCCAAAACTCATGTTTAGCGGGTTTTCGTGGTTTTTGTTCCGGAACGAAAAATGGTGCGAAAATCGGCCAGGGAAGGCCATTCTGGCCACGTTTGATACGAAAATACTTGCAGTTGGTTTTTTCGCAACGGACACACCCAATCATCCCCATTTGACCCAAAACTCATGTTTAGCGCGGTTTTCGTGGTTTTTGTTCCGAACAAAAAATGGTGCGAAAATCGCCAGGGAAGGCCATTCTGGCCACGTTTGATACGAAAATACTTGCAGTTGGTTTTTTCGCAACGGACACACCCAATCATCCTCTTTGACCAAAACTCATGTTTAGCGCGGTTTTCGGGTTTTTGTTCCGAAACAAAAATGGTGCGAAAATCATCCAGGGAAGGCCATTCTGCCACGTTTGATACGAAAATACTTGCAGTTGGTTTTTTCACAACGGACACACCCAATCATCCCCATTTGACTCAAAACTCATGTTTAGCGCGGTTTTCAGGGTTTTTGTTCTCGAACGAAAAATGGTGCAAAAATTGGCCAGCGAAGGCCAGTCTGGCCACGTTTGATACGAAAATATTTGGAGTTGGTTTTTTCGCAACAGATACACCCAATCATCCCATTTGACCCAAAACTCATGTTTAGCGTGGTTTCGTGGTTTTTGTTCCGGAACGAAAAATGGTGCGAAAATCGCCAGGGAAGGCCATTCTGGCCACGTTTGATACGAAAATACTTGCAGTTGGTTTTTTCGCAACGGACACACCCAATCATCCCATTTTGACCCAAAACTCATGTTTAGCGCGGTTTTTCGGGTTTTTGTTCCGGAACGAAAAATGGTGCGAAAATCATCCAGGGAAGGCCATTCTGGCCACGTTGATACGAAAATACTTGCAGTTGGTTTTTTCGCAACGGACACACCCAATCATCCCTTTTGACCCAAAACTCATGTTTAGCGCGGTTTTCGGGTTTTTGTTCGGAACGAAAAATGGTGCGAAAATCATGCCAGGGAAGGCCATCTGGCCACGTTTGATACGAAAATACTTGGAGTTGGTTTTTTCGCAACGGAACACCCAATCATCCCCATTTGACCCAAAACTCATGTTTAGCGGGTTTTCTGGTTTTTGTTCCGGAACGAAAAATGGTGCGAAAAATGGCCAGGAAGGCCATTCTGGCCAGTTTGATACGAAAATATTGGAGTTGGTTTTTTCGCAACAGATACACCCAATCATCCCCATTTGACCCAAAACTCATGTTTAGCGGGTTTTCGTGGTTTTTGTTCCGAACGAAAAATGGTGCGAAAATCGGCCAGGGAAGGCCATTCTGGCCACGTTTGATACGAAAATACTTGCAGTTGGTTTTTTCGCAACGACACCAATCCCCATTACAATCATGTTTGCGTGTTTGTGTTTTTGTTCCGAACAAAATGGTGAAAATGCCAGGAAGGCCATTCTGCCAGTTTGATACAAAATATGAGTTGGTTTTTTCCAACGACAACCCAATCACCCTTGACCCAAAACTCATGTTAGCGGGTTTTCGGGTTTTTGTTCCGAACGAAAAATGTGCAAATCCCAGGAAGGCCATTCTGCCACGTTTGATACAAATATTGAGTTGTTTTTCCACGGACACACCCAATCATCCCTTTGACCAAAACTCATGTTTAGCGGGGTTTCGGTTTTTGTTCCGAACAAAATGGTGCAAAATGGCCAGGAAGGCCATTCTGCCGTTTGATACGAAAATCTTGATTGTTTTTTCCAACGACACACCCAATCATCCCTTTGACCAAAACTCAGTTTAGCGCGGTTTTGGTTTTTGTTCCGACAAAAATGTGCAAAATGCCAGGAAGGCATCTGCCAGTTGATACGAAATATTGAGTTGGTTTTTCCAACGAGTTTCGGGTTTTTGTCCCGACGAAAATGGTGCGAAAATGCCAGGAAGGCCATTCTGGCCAGTTTGATACGAAAATACTTGCAGTGTTTTTTCCAACGACACACCCAATCATCCCTTTGACCCAAAACTCATGTTTGCGGTTTCGGTTTTTGTTTCCGAACAAAAATGTGCGAAAATCGCCAGGAAGCCATTGGCCAGTTTGATACGAAAATACTTGCATTGGTTTTTCGCAACGGACACACCCAATCATCCCTTTGACCCAAACCATGTTACGCGTTTCGGTTTGTTCGAACAAAATGTGCGAAAATCCCAGGAAGGCATTTGCACGTTTGATACGAAAATACTTGAGTTGGTTTTTCGCACGGACACCCAATCATCCCTTGACCCAACTCATGTTAGCCGTGGTTTTTGTTCCGAAAAAAATTGGAAAATCGCAGAAGGCTTCTGCACTTTGATACGAAAATATAGTTGTTTTTTCCAACGACCACAATCATCCCCTTTGACCAAAACCTGTTGCGGTTTGTGTTTGTTCCGAACAAAAATGGTGCGAAATGCCAGAAGCCATCTGCCACGTTTGATACAAATACTTGAGTTGTTTTTTCCAAGACACACCAATCATCCCTTTGACCCAAAACTCATGTTTAGCGGTTTCGGGGTTTTTGTTCCGAAAAAAATGTGCAAAATCTCCAGGAAGCCATTCTGCCACGTTTGATACGAATACTTGCAGTTGTTTTTTCCAAGACACACCCAATCATCCCCTTTGACCAAAACTCATGTTTAGCGGTTTCGGGTTTTTGTTCGACGAATGGTGCAAAAATGCCACGAAGGCCATCTGCCACGTTTGATACGAAAATATTTGGATGGTTTTTTCGCAACGAACACCCAATATCCCCATTTGACCAAAATCATGTTTAGCGGGTTGTGGTTTTTGTTCGGAACGAAAAATGGTGAAAATCGGCCAGGAAGCCATTCTGGCCAGTTTGATACGAAAATACTGAGTTGTTTTTTCGCAGACACACCCAATCACCCTTTTGACCAAACTCAGTTTAGCGGTTTTCGGTTTTTTCCGACGAAAATGGTGCGAAAATCCCAGGAAGCCATTCTGCACTTTGATACGAAAATACTTGCAGTTGGTTTTCCAACGGACACACCAATCATCCCTTGACCAAAACTCATTTAGCCGTTTTTCGGTTTGTTCGAACGAAAATGTGCAAAATGCCAGGAAGGCCATCTGCCACTTTGATACGAAAATATTGGAGTTGGTTTTTTCGCAACGAACACCAATCATCCCCATTTGACCCAAAACTCATGTTTAGCGGGTTTGGTTTTGTTCCGGAACAAAATGGTGCGAAAACGCCAGGGAAGGCCTTCTGCACTTGATACGAAATATTGATGTTTTCGCAACGAACACCACATCCCTTGACCCAAAACTAGTTAGCGGTTTGGGTTTGTCCGAAAAATTGCAAAACGCCAGAAGGCATTCGGCAGTTGATACGAAAAATATTGGTGAAAATCCGGGAGCCATTCTGCCATTTGATACGAAAATACTTGCAGTTGGTTTTTTCGCAACGGACACACCCAATCATCCCCATTTGACCAAAACTCATGTTTAGCGCGGTTTTCAGGGTTTTGTTCGGAACGAAAAATGGTCAAAATTGCCAGCGAAGGCCAGTCTGCCACGTTTGATACGAAAATATTGGTTGTTTTTTCGCAACAGAACACCCAATCATCCCCATTTGACCAAAACTCTGTTTTAGCGTGGTTTCGTGGTTTTTGTTCCGGAACGAAAATGGTGCGAAAATCGGCCAGAAGGCATTCTGGCCATGTTTGATACGAAATACTTGCATTGTTTTTCACAACGACACACCAATCATCCGTTTGACCCAAAACTCATGTTTGCGTTTTCGGGTTTTTGTTCCAACAAAAATGGTGCAAAATGCCAGGAGGCCATTCTGGCCACGTTTGATACGAAAATACTTGAGTTGGTTTTTTCGCAACGACACACCCAACACTTCAATTTGACCCAAAACTCATGTTTAGCCGTCATCCTCTTTTGACCCAAAACTCATGTTTAGCGCGGTTTTCGGGGTTTTTGTTCCGAAACAAAAAATGGTGCGAAAATCGGCCAGGATGGCCATTCTGGCCATGTCTGATACGAAAATACTTGGAGTTGTTTTTTCGCAACGGACACAACCAATCATCCCTATTTGACCCAAAACTCATGTTTAGCGCGGTTTCGGGGTTTTTGTTCTAGAATAAAAAATGGGATGAAATCTGCGAGGAATGTCATTCTGGCCACGTTTGATACGAAAATACTTGCAGTTGGTTTTTTCGCAACGGACACACCCAATCATCCCCATTTGACCAAAACTCATGTTTAGCGGGTTTTCAGGGTTTTGTTCCAAACGAAATGGTGCGAAAATTGGCCAGGAAGGCCATTCTGGCCACGTTTGATACGAAATACTTGCAGTTGCGTTTTTTCGCAAGACACACCCAATCATCCCATTTGACCCAAAACTCATGTTTAGCGTGGTTTTCGGGTTTTTGTTCCGGAACGAAAAATGGTGCGAAAATCGACCAGGGAAGGCCATTCTGGCCACTTTGATACGAAAATACTTGCAGTTGGTTTTTTCGCAACGGACACACCCAATCATCCTCTTTTGACCCAAAACTCATGTTTAGCGTGTTTTCGGGTTTTTGTTCGGAAACGAAAAATGGTGCGAAAATCAGCCAGGGAAGGCCATTCTGGCCACGTTTGATACGAAAATACTTGCAGTTGGTTTTTTCGCAATGGACACACCAATCATCCCATTTGACTCAAAACTCATGTTTAGCGGGTTTCGTGGTTTTGTTCCGAACGAAAAAATGGTGCGAAAATCGCCAGGAAGGCCATTCTGGCCACGTTTGATACGAAAATACTTGCAGTTGGTTTTTTCGCAACGACACACCCAATCATCCCCATTTGACCCAAAACTCATGTTTAGCGTGGTTTTCGTGGTTTTTGTTCCGGAACGAAAAATGGTGCGAAAATCGCCAGGGAAGGCCATTCTGGCCACGTTTGATACGAAAATACTTGCAGTTGGTTTTTTCGCAACGGACACACCCAATCATCCTCTTTTGACCCAAAACTCATGTTTAGCGCGTTTTCGGGGTTTTTGTTCCGAACAAAAATGGTGCGAAAATCGGCCAGGGATGGCCATTCTGGCCATGTTGATACGAAAATACTTGGAGTTGGTTTTTTCGCAACGGACACACCCAATCATCCTCTTTTGACCCAAAACTCATGTTTAGCTCGGTTTTCGGGGTTTTTTTCCGAACAAAAATGGTGCGAAAATCAACCAGGAAGGCCATTCTGGCCACGTTTGATACGAAAATACTTGCAGTTGGTTTTTTCGCAACGGACACACCCAATCATCCCCATTTGACTCAAAACTCATGTTTAGCGCGGTTTTTAGGGTTTTTGTTCCGGCACAAAAAGTGGTGCGAAAATTAGCCAGCGAAGGCCATTCTGGCCACGTTTGATACGAAAATATTGGAGTTGGTTTTTTCGCAACGATACACCCAATCATCCCCATTTGACCCAAAACTCATGTTTAGCGTGGTTTTCGGGTTTTTGTTCCGGAACGAAAAATGGTGCGAAAATCGGCCAGGGAAGGCCATTCTGGCCACGTTTGATACGAAAATACTTGCAGTTGGTTTTTTCGCAACGGACACACCCATCATCCTCTTTTGACCCAAAACTCATGTTTAGCGCGGTTTCGGGGTTTTTGTTCCGAAACAAAAATGGTGCGAAAATCGGCCAGGATGGCCATTCTGGCCATGTCTGATACGAAAATACTTGGAGTTGGTTTTTTCGCAACGGACACAACCAATCATCCCTATTTGACCCAAAACTCATGTTAGCGCGGTTTCGGGTTTTTGTTCTAGAATAAAAAATGGGATGAAAATCTGTCGAGGAATGTCATTCTGGCCACGTTTGATATGAAAATACTTCCAGTTGTTTTTTCGCAACGGACACACCCAATAATCCCCATTTGACCAAAAGTCATGTTTAGCGTGGTTTTCGGGGTTTTTGTTCCAGAACGAAAAATGGTGCGAAAATCGGCCAGGAAGGCCATTCTGGCCACGTTTGATACGAAAATACTTGCAGTTCGTTTTTTTCGCAACGGACACACCCAATCACCCTCTTTGACCCAAAACTCATGTTTAGCGTGGTTATTCGGGGTTTTTGTTCCGGAACGAAAAATGGTGCGAAAATCGGCCAGGGAAGGCCATTCCGGCCATGTTTGATACGAAAATACTTGCAGTTGTTTTTTCGCAACAGATACACCCAATCATCCCCATTTGACCCAAAACTCATGTTTAGCGTGGTTTTCGTGGTTTTTGTTCCGGAACAAAAATGGTGCGAAAATCGGCCAGGGAAGGCCACTCTGGCCACGTTTGATGCGAAAATACTTGCAGTTGGTTTTTTCGCAACGGACACACCCAATCATCCTCTTTTGACCCAAAACTCATGTTTAGCGCGGTTTTTTCGGGGTTTTTGTTCCGAACAAAAAATGGTGCGAAAATCGGCCAGGGATGGCCATTCTGGCCATGTCTGATACGAAAATACTTGGAGTTGGTTTTTTCGCAACGGACACAACCAATCATCCCTATTTGACCCAAAACTCATGTTTAGCGCGGTTTCGGGGTTTTTGTTCTAGAATAAAAAATGGGAGGGAAGGCCATTCTGGCCAGTTTGATACGAAAATACTTGCAGTTGGTTTTTTCGCAACGGACACACCCAATCATCCTCTTTTGACCCAAAACTCATGTTTAGCCGGTTTTCGGGGTTTTTTGTTCCGAAACAAAAAATGGTGCGAAAATCGGCCAGGATGGCCATTCTGGCCATGTCTGATACGAAAATACTTGGAGTTGGTTTTTTCGCAACGGACACAACCAATCATCCCTATTTGACCCAAAACTCATGTTTAGCGCGGTTTCGGGGTTTTTGTTCTAGAATAAAAAATGGGATGAAAATCTGTCGAGGAATGTCATTCTGGCCACGTTTGATATGAAAATACTTCCAGTTGGTTTTTTCGCAACGGACACACCCAATCATCCCCATTTGACCCAAAAGTCATGTTTAGCGTGTTTTCGTGGTTTTTGTTCCGGAACGAAAAATGGTGCGAAAATCGGCCAGGGAAGGCCACTCTGGCCACGTTTGATGCGAAAATACTTGCAGTTGGTTTTTTCGCAACGCACACACCCAATCATCCTCTTTTGACCCAAAAACTCATGTTTAGCGCGGTTTTCGGGATTTTTGTTCCGAAACAAAAAATGGTGCGAAAAAATCGGCCAGGGATGGCCATTCTGGCCATGTCTGATACGAAAATACTTGGAGTTGGTTTTTTTCGCAACGGACACAACCAATCATCCTATTTGACCCAAAACTCATGTTTAGCGCGGTTTTCGGGGTTTTTGTTCTAGAATAAAAAATGGGATGAAAATCTGTCGAGGAATGTCATTCTGGCCACGTTTGATATGAAAATACTTCCAGTTGGTTTTTTCGCAACGGACACACCCAATCATCCCATTTGACCAAAAGTCATGTTTAGCGTGGTTTTCGTGGTTTTTGTTCCGGAACGAAAAATGGTGCGAAAATCGGGCAGGGAAGGCCACTCTGGCCACGTTTGATGCGAAAATACTTGCAGTTCGTTTTTTTCGCAACGGACACACACCCAATCATCCTCTTTTGACCCAAAACTCATGTTTAGCGCGGTTTTCGGGGTTTTTGTTCCGGAACAAAAAATGGTGCGAAAATCGGCCAGGGATGGCCATTCTGGCCATGTCTGATAACGAAATACTTGGAGTTGGTTTTTTCGCAACGGACACAACCAATCATCCCTATTTGACCCAAAACTCATGTTTAGCGCGGTTTTCGAGGTTTTTTTCGGGAACGAAAAATGGGATGAAAATCTGTCGAGGAATGTCATTCTGGCCACGTTTGATATGAAAATACTTCCAGTTGGTTTTTTTCGCAACGGACACACCAATAATCCCCATTTGACCCAAAAGTCATGTTTAGCGTGGTTTTCGTGGTTTTTGTTCCGGAACGAAAAAATGGTGCGAAAATCGGCCAGGGAAGGCCATTCTGGCCATGTTTGATACGAAAATACTTGCAGTTCGTTTTTTTCGCAATGGACACACCCAATCATCCTCTTTTGACCCAAAACTCATGTTTAGCGTGGTTTTCGGGGTTTTTGTTCCAGAACGAAAAATGGTGCGAAAATCGGCAGGGAAGGCCATTCCGGCCATGTTTGATACGAAAATACTTGCAGTTCGTTTTTTTTCGCAACGGACACACCCAATCATCCTCTTTTGACCAAAACTCATGTTTTGCGCGGTTTTCGAGGTTTTTTTCGGAACGAAAAATGGTGCGAAAATCAGCCAGGGAAGGCCATCCTGCCAGTTTGATACGAAAATACTTGCAGTTGGTTTTTTCGCAAGGACACACCCAATCATCCCCATTTGACTCAAAACTCATGTTTAGCGCGGTTTTCAGGGGTTTTTGTTCTCGATCGAAAAATGGTGCAAAATTGGCCACCGAATGTCATTCTGGCCACGTTTGATATGAAAATACTTCCAGTTGGTTTTTTCGCAACGGACACACCCAATAATCCCCATTTGACCCAAAAGTCATGTTTAGCGTGGTTTTCGTGGTTTTTGTTCCGGAACGAAAAAATGGTGCGAAAATCGGCCAGGGAAGGCCACTCTGGCCACGTTTGATGCGAAAATACTTGCAGTTGGTTTTTTCGCAACGGACACACCCAATCATCCTCTTTTGACCCAAAACTCATGTTTAGCGCGGTTTTCGGGATTTTTGTTCCGAAACAAAAAATGGTGCGAAAATCGGCCAGGGATGGCCATTCTGGCCATGTCTGATACGAAAATACTTGGAGTTGGTTTTTTCGCAACGGACACAACCAATCATCCCTATTTGACCCAAAACTCATGTTTAGCGCGGTTTCGGGGTTTTTGTTCTAAAATAAAAAATGGGATGAAAATCTGTCGAGGAATGTCATTCTGGCCACGTTTGATATGAAAATACTTCCAGTTGGTTTTTTCGCAACGGACACACCCAATAATCCCCATTTGACCCAAAAGTCATGTTTAGCGTGGTTTTCGTGGTTTTTGTTCCGGAACAAAAATGGTGCGAAAATCGGCCAGGGAAGGCCATTCTGGCCATGTTTGATACGAAAATACTTGCAGTTCGTTTTTTTCGCAATGGACACACCCAATCATCCTCTTTTGACCCAAAACTCATGTTTTAGCGTGGTTTTCGGTTTTGTTCCGGAACGAAAAATGGTGCGAAAATCGGCCAGGGAATGCCATTCTGGCCATGTTTGATGCGAAAATACTTGCAGTTCGTTTTTTCGCAATGGAACACACCCAATCATCCTCTTTTGAGCCAAAACTCATGTTTTGCGCGGTTTTCGAGGTTTTTTTTCGGGAACGAAAAATGGTGCGAAAATCAGCCAGGGAAGGCCATCCTGCCACGTTTGATACGAAAATACTTGCAGTTGGTTTTTTCGCAACGGACACACCCAATAATCCTCTTTTGAGCCAAAACTCATGTTTTGCGCGGTTTTCGAGGTTTTTTTCGGGAACGAAAAATGGTGCGAAAATCAGCCAGGGAAGGCCATCCTGCCACGTTTGATACGAAAATACTTGCAGTTGGTTTTTTCGCAACGGACACACCCAATCATCCCCATTTCACTCAAAACTCATGATTAGCGCGGTTTTCAGGGTTTTTGTTCTCGATCGAAAAATGGTGCAAAAATTGGCCAGCGAAGGCCAGTCTGGCCACGTTTGATACGAAAATATTTGGAGTTGGTTTTTTCGCAACAGATACACCCAATCATCCCCATTTGACCCAAAACTCATGTTTAGCGTGGTTTTTGTGGTTTTTGTTCCGGAAACGAAAAAATGGTGCGAAAATCGGCCAGGGAAGGCCATTCTGGCCAGTGTTGATACGAAAATACTTGCAGTTGGTTTTTTCACAACGGACACACTCAATCATCCCCCATTTGACCCAAAACTCATGTTTTGCGCGGTTTTCGTTGTTTCGGTTCCGGCACAAAAAGTGGTGCGAAAATTGCCCAGCGATGGCCATTTTGGCCACGTTTGATACGAAAATACTTGCAGTTGGTTTCTTCACAACGGACACACCCAATCATCCCCATTTGACCCAAAACTCACGTTTAGCGTGGTTTTCGGGTTTTCGGTTCTGGCACGGAAAAGTGGTGCGAAAATTGGCCAGCGAAGGCCATTCTGGCCACGTTTGATACAAATACTTGCAGTTGCTTTTTTCGTAACAGACACAACCAATCATCTCCATTTGACCCAAAACTCATGTTTAGCGTGGTTTTCGGGGTTTTTGTTCCGAAACGAAAAATGGTGCGAAAATCAACCAGGGAAGGCCATTCTGGCCACGTTTGATACGAAAATACTTGCAGTTGGTTTTTCGCAACGGACACACCCAATCATCCCATTTGACTCAAAACTCATGATTAGCGCGGTTTTCAGGGTTTTTGTTCTCGATCGAAAAATGGTGCAAAAATTGGCCAGCGAAGGCCAGTCTGGCCACGTTTGATACGAAAATATTTGGAGTTGGTTTTTTTCGCAACAGATACACCCAATCATCCCCATTTGACCCAAAACTCACGTTTAGCGTGGTTTTCGGGTTTTCGGTTCCGGCACGGAAAGTGGTGCCAAAATTGGCCAGCGAAGGCCATTCTGGCCACGTTTGATACAAATACTTGCAGTTGCTTTTTTCGCAACAAACACACCCAATCATCTCCATTTGACCCAAAACTCATGTTTAGCGCGGTTTTTGGGGTTTCGGTTCCGGCACGAAAAGTGGTGCGAAAATTGGCCAGCGAAGGCCATTCTGGCCACGTTTGATACGAAAATACTTGCAGTTTGTTTTTTCGCAACGGACACACCCAATCATCCTCTTTTGACCCAAAACTCATGTTTAGCGTGGTTTTCGGGGTTTTTGTTCGAAACGAAAAATGGTGCGAAAATCGGCCAGGGACGGCCATTCTGGCCATGTCTGATACGAAAATACTTGCATTTGGTTTTTTCGCAATGGACAACCAATCATCCCTATTTGACCCAAAACTCATGTTTAGCGCGGTTTTCGGGGTTTTTGTTCTAGAATAAAAATGGGATGAAAATCTGTCAGGAATGTCATTCTGGCCACGTTTGATACGAAAATACTTCCAGTTGGTTTTTTCACAACGGACACACCCAATCATCTCCATTTGACCCAAAACTCATGTTTAGCTTGGTTTTCAGGGTTTTTGTTCCGGAACGAAAAATGGTGCGAAAATTGGCCAGGGACGGCCATTCTGGCCATGTTTGATACAAATACTTGCAGTTGCTTTTTTCGCAACATACACACCCAATCATCTCCATTTGACCCAAAACTCATGTTTAGCGCGGTTTTCGAGGTTTCGGTTCCGGCACGAAAAGTGGTGCGAAAATTGGCCAGCGAAGGCCATTCTGGCCACGTTTGATACGAAAATACTTGCAGTTGTTTTTTTCGCAACGGACACACCCAATAATCCCCATTTGACCCAAAACTCGTGTTTAGCGAGGTTTTCGCGCTTTTTGTTCCGGAACGAAAAATGGTGCGAAAATCGGCCAGGGGAGGCGATTCTGGCCATGTTTGATACGAAAATACTTGCAGTTGGTTTTTTCGCAACGGACACACCCAATCATCCCCATTTCACTCAAAACTCATGTTTAGCGCGGTTTTCGAGGTTTCGGTTCCGACATGAAAAGTGGTGCGAAAATTGGCCAGCGAAGGCCATTCTTGCCCCGTTTGATACGAAAATACTTGCTGTTGCTTTTTTCGCAACGGATACACCCAATAATCTCCATTTGACCCAAAACTCATGTTTAGCGTGGTTTTCGGGGTTGTTGTTCCGGAACGAAAATGGTGCGAAAATCTGTTAGGAAGGCCATTCTGGCCATGTTTGGTACGAAAATACTTGGAGTTGGTTTTTCGCAACAGACACCCAATCATCCCCATTGGACCCAAAACTCATGTTTAGCGTGGTTTTCGGGGTTCTTGTTTCGGAACGAAAAATGATGCAAAAATCGGCCAGGGAAGGCCATTCTGCCACGTTTGATACGAAAATACTTGCGGTTGGTTTTTTCGCAACGGACACAAAACTCATGTTTAGCGCGGTTTTCAGGGGTTTTTGTTCCGAAATGAAAAATGGTGCGAAAATCGGCCAATCATCCCCATTTGACCCAAAACTCATGTTTAGCGCGGTTTTTGGGGTTTTTGTTCCGTAACGAAAAATGATGCAAAAATCGGCCAGGGAAGGCCATTCTGCCACGTTTGATACGAAAATACTTGCAGTTACTTTTTTCGCAACGGACTCACCCAATCATCTCCATTTGACCCAAAACTCATGTTTAGCGTGGTTTTCAGGGTTTTTGTTCCGGAACGAAAAATGGTGCGAAAATTGGCCAGGGACGGCCATTCTGGCCATGTTTGACACGAAAATACTTGCAGTTTGTTTTTCGCAGCAGACACACCCAATCATCCCCATTTGACCTAAAACTCATGTTTAGCGCTGTTTTTGGGGTTTTTTTTCGGAACGAAAAATGGTGCAAAAATCGACCAGGGAAGCCCATTTTGGCCACGTTTGATACGAAAATAATTGCAGTTGGTTTTTTCGCAACGGACACACCCAATAATCCCCATTTCACTCAAAACTCATGTTTAGTGCGGTTTTCGAGGTTTTTGTTTCGGAACGAAAAATGGTGCAAAAATTGACCAGGGAAGACGTTTGATATGAAAATACTTGCAGTTGGTTTTTTTGCAACGGACACACCCAATTATCCCCATTTCACTCAAAACTCATGTTTAGTGCGGTTTTCGAGGTTTTTGTTTCGGAACGAAAAATGGTGCAAAAATTGACCAGGGAAGACGTTTGATATGAAAATACTTGCAATTGGTTTTTTGCAACGGACACACCCAATTATCCCCATTTCACTCAAAACTCATGTTTAGCGTGGTTTTCAGGGTTTTTGTTCCGAAATGAAAAATGGTGCGAAAATCAGCCAATCATCCCCATTTGACCCAAAACTCATGTTTAGCGCGGTTTTTGGGGTTTTTGTTCCGTAACGAAAAATGATGCAAAAATCGGCCAGGGAAGGCCATTCTGCCACGTTTGATACGAAAATACTTGCGGTTGGTTTTTTCGCAACGGACACAAAACTCATGTTTAGCGCGGTTTTCAGGGGTTTTTGTTCCGAAATGAAAAATGGTGCGAAAATCGGCCAATCATCCCCATTTGACCCAAAACTCATGTTTAGCGCGGTTTTTGGGGTTTTTGTTCCGTAACGAAAAATGATGCAAAAATCGGCCAGGGAAGGCCATTCTGCCACGTTTGATACGAAAATACTTGCAGTTACTTTTTTCGCAACGGACTCACCCAATCATCTCCATTTGACCCAAAACTCATGTTTAGCGTGGTTTTCAGGGTTTTTGTTCCGGAACGAAAAATGGTGCGAAAATTGGCCAGGGACGGCCATTCTGGCCATGTTTGACACGAAAATACTTGCAGTTTGTTTTTCGCAGCAGACACACCCAATCATCCCCATTTGACCTAAAACTCATGTTTAGCGCTGTTTTTGGGGTTTTTTTTCGGAACGAAAAATGGTGCAAAAATCGACCAGGGAAGCCCATTTTGGCCACGTTTGATACGAAAATAATTGCAGTTGGTTTTTTCGCAACGGACACACCCAGTTATCCCCATTTCACTAAAAACTCATGTTTAGTGCGGTTTTCGAGGTTTTTGTTTCGGAACGAAAAATGGTGCAAAAATTGACCAGGGAAGACGTTTGATACGAAAATACTTGCAGTTGGTTTTTTCGCAACGGACACACCCAATTATCCCCATTTCACTCAAAACTCATGTTTAGCGCGGTTTTCAGGGGTTTTTGTTCCGAAAATGAAAAATGGTGCGAAAATCGGCCAATCATCCCCATTTGACCCAAAACTCATGTTTAGCGCGGTTTTTGGGGTTTTTGTTCCGTAACAAAAATGATGCAAAAATCGGCCAGGGAAGGCCATTCTGCCACGTTTGATACGAAAATACTTGCAGTTGCTTTTTTCGCAACGGACACACCCAATCATCTCCATTTGACCCAAAACTCATGTTTAGCGTGGTTTTCAGGGTTTTTGTTCCGGAACGAAAAATGGTGCGTAAAATGGCCAGGGACGGCCATTCTGGCCATGTTTGACACGAAAAATACTTGCAGTTTGTTTTTCGCAACAGACACACCAATCATCCCCATTTGACCTAAAACTCATGATTAGCGCTGTTTTTGGGGTTTTTGTTTCGGAACGAAAAATGGTGCAAAAATCAACCAGGGAAGCCTATTCTGGCCACGTTTGATACGAAAATACTTGCAGTTGGTTTTTTCGCAACGGACACACCCAGTTATCCCCATTTCACTCAAAACTCATGTTTAGTGCGGTTTTTCGAGGTTTTTGTTTCGGAACGAAAAATGGTGCAAAAATTGACCAGGGAAGACGTTTGATACGAAAATACTTGTTGTTGCCATGTTTGACACGAAAATACTTGCAGTTTGTTTTTCGCAGCAGACACACCCAATCATCCCCATTTGACCTAAAACTCATGTTTAGCGCTGTTTTTGGGTTTTTTTTCGGAACGAAAAATGGTGCAAAAATCGACCAGGAAGCCCATTTTGGCCACTTTGATACGAAAATAATTGCAGTTGTTTTTTCGCAACGACACACCCAGTTATCCCCATTTCACTCAAAACTCATGTTTAGTGCGGTTTTGAGGTTTTTGTTTCGGAACGAAAAATGGTGCAAAAATTGACCAGGGAAGACGTTTGATACGAAAATACTTGCAGTTGGTTTTTTCGCAACGGACACACCCAATTATCCCCATTTCACTCAAAACTCATGTTTAGCGCGGTTTTCAGGGTTTTTGTTCCGAAATGAAAAATGGTGTGAAAATCGGCCAATCATCCCCATTGGACCCAAAACTCATGTTAGCGCGGTTTTTGGGTTTTTGTTCCGTAACGAAAAATGATGCAAAAATCGGCCAGGGAAGGCCATTCTGCCACGTTGATACGAAAATACTTGCAGTTGCTTTTTTCGCAACGGACACACCCAATCATCTCCATTTGACCCAAAACTCATGTTTAGCGTGGTTTTCAGGGTTTTTGTTCCGGAACGAAAAATGGTGCGAAAATTGGCCAGGGACGGCCATTCTGGCCATGTTTGACACGAAAATACTTGCAGTTTGTTTTTCGCAACAGACACACCCAATCATCCCCATTTGACCTAAAACTCATGTTTAGCGCTGTTTTTGGGGTTTTTGTTTCGGAACGAAAAATGGTGCAAAAATCAACCAGGGAAGCCTATTCTGGCCACGTTTGATACGAAAATACTTGCAGTTGGTTTTTTCGCAACGGACACACCCAATTATCCCCATTTCACTCAAAACTATGTTTAGTGCGGTTTTCGAGGTTTTTGTTTCGGAACGAAAAATGGTGCAAAAATTGACCAGGGAAGACGTTTGATACGAAAATACTTGTTGTTGCTTTTTTCGCAACGGATACACCCAATCATCTCCATTTGACCCAAAACTCATGTTTAGCGTGGTTTTCGGGGTTGTTGTTCCGGAACGAAAATGGTGCGAAAATTTGTTAGGGAAGGCCATTCTGGCCATGTTTGGTACGAAAATACTTGGAGTTGGTTTTTCGCAACAGACACCCAATCATCCCCATTGGACCCAAAACTCATGTTTAGCGTGGTTTTCGGGTTTTTGTTCCGGAACGAAAAATGATGCAAAATCGGCCAGGGAAGGCCCCAATCATCCCCATTTGACCTAAAACTCATGTTTAGCGCTGTTTTTGGGGTTTTTGTTCGGAACGAAAAATGGTGCAAAAATCGACCAGGGAAGCCATTCTGGGCACGTTTGATACGAAAATAATTGCAGTTGGTTTTTTCGCAACGGACACACCCATTATCCCCATTTCACTCAAAACTCATGTTTAGTGCGGTTTTCGAGGTTTTTGTTTCGGAACGAAAAATGGTGCAAAAATTGACCAGGGAAGACGTTTGATACGAAAATACTTGCAGTTGGTTTTTTCGCAACGGACACACCCAATTATCCCATTTCACTCAAAACTCATGTTTAGCGCGGTTTTCAGGGGTTTTTGTTCCGAAATGAAAAATGGTGCGAAAATCGGCCAATCATCCCCATTTGACCCAAAACTCATGTTTAGCGCGGTTTTTGGGGTTTTTGTTCCGTAACAAAAATGATGCAAAAATCGGCCAGGGAAGGCCATTCTGCCACGTTTGATACGAAAATACTTGCAGTTGCTTTTTTCGCAACGGACACACCCAATCATCCCATTTGACCCAAAACTCATGTTTAGCGTGGTTTTCAGGGTTTTTGTTCGGAACGAAAAATGGTGCGAAAATTGGCCAGGGACGGCATTCTGGCCATGTTTGACACGAAAATACTTGCAGTTTGTTTTTCGCAACAGACACACCCAATCATCCCCATTTGACCTAAAACTCATGTTAGCGCTGTTTTTGGGGTTTTTGTTTCGGAACGAAAAATGGTGCAAAAATCAACCAGGGAAGCCTATTCTGGCCACGTTTGATACGAAAATACTTGCAGTTGGTTTTTTTCGCAACGGACACACCCAATTATCCCCATTTCACTCAAAACTCATGTTTAGTGCGGTTTTCGAGGTTTTTGTTTCGGAACGAAAAATGGTGCAAAAATTGACCAGGGAAGACGTTTGATACGAAAATACTTGTTGTTGCTTTTTTTCGCAACGGATACACCCAATCATCTCCATTTGACCAAAACTCATGTTTAGCGTGGTTTTCGGGGTTGTTGTTCCGGAACGAAAATGGTGCGAAAATTTGTTAGGGAAGGCCATTCTGCCATGTTTGGTACGAAAATACTTGGAGTTGGTTTTTCGCAACAGACACCCATCATCCCCATTGGACCCAAAACTCATGTTTAGCGTGGTTTTCGGGGTTTTTGTTCCGGAACGAAAAATGATGCAGAAAATCGGCCAGGGAAGGCCATTCTGCCACACAAAATTTGGTACGAACAAACTTTTGCAGGTTTGGTTTTTTTCGAAAGAAAATCAACCAATCATCCCCATTTGACCCAAAACTCATGTTTAGCGGGTTTTCTGGGTTTTTGTTCCGTAACGAAAAATGATGCAAAAATTGGCCAGGGACGGCCATTCGGGCCAGTTTGACACGAAAATACTTGCAGTTTGTTTTTTCGCAACGACACACCCAATCATCCCCTTTGACCAAAACTCATGTTTAGCGGTTTTAGGGTTTTTGTTCGGAACGAAAAATGGTGCAAAAATCGAACCAGGGAACGCATTCTGGCCATGTTTGAACAAAATACTTGCATTTTGGTTTTTCGCAACGACACACCCAATCATCCCCATTTGACCTAAAACTATGTTTAGCGTGTTTTCGGGGTTTTTGTTTCGGAACGAAAAATGGTGCAAAAATTCGACCAGGGAGCAGGACAGTTTGATACGAAAATAATTGTTGTGTTTTTTCGCAACGGAACACCCAATCATCTCCATTTCACCAAAACTCATGTTTAGGCGGTTTTCGGGGTTTTGTTTCGGAACGAAAATGGTGCAAAATTGACAGGAAGACGTTGATACAAATATTGTTAGGGTTTTTTGAACGGACCATCTGCCAATATCCGTATTTCACGTCAAAACTACTGTTTAGGCGGTTTTAGGGTTTTTTTCGAATGAAAAATGGCGAAATTGGCCAATCATCCCCATTGACCCAAAACTCATGTTTAGCGCGGTTTTTGGGGTTTTTGTTCCGAACGAAAAATGATGCAAAAATCGGCCAGGGAAGGCCATTTGCCACGTTTGATACGAAAATACTTGCAGTTGCTTTTTTCGCAACGGACACACCCAATCTATCCATTTGACCCAAAACTCATGTTAGCGTGGTTTTCAGGGTTTTTGTTCTGGAACGAAAAAAGGTGCGAAAATTGGTCAGGGACGGCCATTCTGGCCATGTTTGACACGAAATACTTGCAGTTTGTTTTTCGCAACAGACACACCCAATCATCCCCATTTGACCTAAAACTCATGTTTAGCGCTGTTTTTGGGGTTTTTTGTTTCGGAACGAAAAATGGTGCAAAAATCAACCAGGGAAGCCTATTCTGGCCACGTTTGATACGAAAATACTTGCAGTTGGTTTTTTCGCAACGGACACACCCAATTATCCCCATTTCACTCAAAACTAATGTTTAGTGCGGTTTTCGAGGTTTTTGTTTCGGAACGAAAAATGGTGCAAAAATTGACCAGGGAAGACGTTTGATACGAAAATACTTGTTGTTGCTTTTTTCGCAACGGATACACCCAATCATCTCCATTTGACCCAAAACTCATGTTTAGCGTGGTTTTCGGGTTGTTGTTCCGGAACGAAAATGGTGCGAAAATTTGTTAGGGAAGGCCATTCTGGCCATGTTTGGTACGAAAATACTTGGAGTTGGTTTTTCGCAACAGACACCCAATCATCCCCATTGGACCCAAAACTCATGTTTAGCGTGGTTTTCGGGGTTTTTTGTTCCGGAACGAAAAATGATGCAAAAATCGGCCAGGGAAGGCCATTCTGCCCGTTTGATACGAAAATACTTGCGGTTGGTTTTTTCGCAACGGACACAAAACTCATGTTTAGCGCGGTTTTCAGGGGTTTTTGTTCCGAAATGAAAAATGGTGCGAAAATCGGCCAATCATCCCCATTGGACCCAAAACTCATGTTTAGCGCGGTTTTTGGGGTTTTTGTTCCGTAACGAAAAATGATGCAAAAATCGGCCAGGGAAGGCCATTCTGCCACGTTTGATACGAAAATACTTGCAGTTTTGTTTTTTCGCAACGGACACACCCAATCATCCCCGTTTGACCCAAAACTCATGTTTAGCGTGGTTTTCAGGGTTTTTGTTCCGAACGAAAAATGGTGCGAAAATTGGCCAGGGAAGGCCATTCCCGCCATGTTTGACACAAAATACTTGCAGTTTGTTTTTCGCAACAGACACACCCAATCATCCCCATTTGACCTAAAACTCATGTTTAGCGCGGTTTTTGGGGTTTTGTTCCGAACGAAAAATGATGCAAAAATCGGCCAGGGAAGGCAATTCTGTCACGTTTGATAGAAAATACTTGCAGTTTGTTTTTTCGCAACGGACACACCCAATCATCCCCGTTTGACTGAAAACTCATGTTTAGCGCGGTTTTCAGGGTTTTTGTTCCAGAACGAAAAATTGGTGCAAAAATTGGCCAGCGAAGGCCAGTCTAGCCACGTTTGATATGAAAATACTTGCAGTTTGTTTTTTCCCAACGACACACCCAATCATCCCCATTTCACTCAAAACTCATGTTTAGCGAGGTTTTTGAGGTTTCGCTTTCGACACGAAAAGTGGTGCGAAAATTGGCCAGCGAAGGCCATTCTGGCCACGTTTGATACGAAAATACTTCCAGTTGCTTTTTTCACAACGAACACACCCAATCATCTCCATTTGACCCAAAACTCATGTTTAGCGTGGTTTTCAGGGTTTTTGTTCCGGAACGAAAAATGGTGCGAATATCGGCCAGGAAGGCCATTCTGGCCATGTTTGATACAAAAATACTTGCAGTTGGTTTTTTCGCAACGGACACACCCAATCATCCCATTTGACCTAAACCTCATGTTTAGCGCGGTTTTCGGGTTTTTGTTGGGGAACGAAAAATGGTGAAAAAATTGACCAGGGAAGACGTTTGATACGAAAATACTTGCAGTTTGGTTTTTCGCAACGGACACACCCAATCATCCCCATTTGACCTAAAACTCATGTTTAGCGCGGTTTTCGGGGTTTTTGTTGCGGAACGAAAAATGGTGCAAAAATTGACCAGGGAAGACGTTTCATACGAAAATACTTGCAGTTGGTTTTTTCGCAACGGACACACCCAATCATCCTCTTTTGACCCAAAACTCATGTTTAGCGCGGTTTTCGGGGTTTTTGTTCCGAAACGAAAAATGGTGCGAAAATCGGCCAGGGACGGCCATTCTGGCCATGTCTGATACGAAAATACTTGCAGTTTGTTTTTTCGCAACGGACACACCCAATCATCCCCGTTTGACTCAAAACTCATGTTTAGCGCGGTTTTCAGGGTTTTTGTTCCAGAACGAAAATTGGTGCAAAAATTGGCCAGCGAAGGCCATTCTAGCCACGTTTGATATGAAAATACTTGCAGTTGGTTTTTTCGCAACGGACACACCCAATCATCCTCTTTTGACCCAAAACTCATGTTTAGCGCGGTTTTCGGGTTTTTGTTCCGAAACAAAAAATGGTGCGAAAATCGGCCAGGGATGGCATTCGGCCATGTCTGATACGAAAATACTTGGAGTTGGTTTTTTCGCAACGGACACAACCAATCATCCCTAGTTGACCCAAAACTCATGTTTAGCGCGGTTTTCGGGGTTTTTGTTCTAGAATGAAAAATGGATGAAAATCTGCCAGGAATGTCATTCTGGCCACGTTTGATACGAAATTACTTGCAGTTTGTTTTTTTCCCAACGGACACACCCAATCATCCCCATTTCACTCAAAACTCATGTTTAGCGAGGTTTTTGAGGTTTCGCTTTCGACACGAAAAGTGGTGCGAAAATTGGCCAGCGAAGGCCATTCTGGCCACGTTTGATACGAAAATACTTCCAGTTGCTTTTTTCACAACGAACACACCCAATCATCTCCATTTGACCCAAAACTCATGTTTAGCGTGGTTTTCAGGGTTTTGTTCCGGAACGAAAAATGGTGCGAATATCGGCCAGGGAAGGCCATTCTGGCCATGTTTGATACAAAAATACTTGCAGTTGGTTTTTCGCAACGGACACACCCAATCATCCCCATTTGACCTAAACCTCATGTTTAGCGCGGTTTTCGGGGTTTTTGTTGGGAACGAAAAATGGTGAAAAAATTGACCAGGGAAGACGTTTGATACGAAAATACTTGCAGTTGGTTTTTCGCAACGGACACACCCAATCATCCCCATTTGACCTAAAACTCATGTTTAGCGCGGTTTTCGGGGTTTTTGTTGCGGAACGAAAAATGGTGCAAAAATTGACCAGGGAAGACGTTTCATACGAAAATACTTGCAGTTGGTTTTTTCGCAACGGACACACCCAATCATCCTCTTTTGACCCAAAACTCATGTTTAGCGCGGTTTTCGGGGTTTTTGTTCCGAAACGAAAAATGGTGCGAAAATCGGCCAGGGACGGCCATTCTGGCCATGTCTGATACGAAAATACTTGCAGTTTGTTTTTTCGCAACGGACACACCCAATCATCCCCGTTTGACTCAAAACTCATGTTTAGCGCGGTTTTCAGGGTTTTTGTTCCAGAACGAAAATTGGTGCAAAAATTGGCCAGCGAAGGCCATTCTAGCCACGTTTGATATGAAAATACTTGCAGTTGGTTTTTTCGCAACGGACACACCCAATCATCCTCTTTTGACCCAAAACTCATGTTTAGCGCGGTTTTCGGGGTTTTTGTTCCGAAACAAAAAATGGTGCGAAAATCGGCCAGGGATGGCCATTCTGGCCATGTCTGATACGAAAATACTTGGAGTTGGTTTTTTCGCAACGGACACAACCAATCATCCCTAGTTGACCCAAAACTCATGTTTAGCGCGGTTTCGGGGTTTTTTTCTAGAATGAAAAATGGGATGAAAATCTGTCGAGGAATGTCATTCTGGCCACGTTTGATATGAAATTACTTGCAGTTTGTTTTTTCCCAACGGACACACTCAATCATCCCATTTGACCAAAAACTCATGTTTTGCGCGGTTTTCGTTGTTTCAGTTCCGACACAAAAAGTGGTGCGAAAATTGGCCAGCGAAGGCCATTCTGGCCATGTTTGATACGAAAATACTTCCAGTTGCTTTTTTCACAACGAACACACCCAATAATCTCCATTTGACCCAAAACTCATGTTTAGCGTGGTTTTCAGGGTTTTTGTTCCGGAACGAAAAATGGTGCGAATATCGGCCAGGGAAGGCCATTCTGGCCATGTTTGATACGAAAATACATGTAGTTGGTATTTCGCAACGGACACACCCAATCATCCCCATTTGACCTAAAACTCATGTTTAGCGCGGTTTTCGGGGTTTTTGTTGGGGTACGAAAAATGGTGCAAAAATTGACCAGGGAAGACGTTTGATACGAAAATACTTGTAGTTGGTTTTTCGCAACGGACACACCCAATCATCCCCATTTGACCTAAAACTCATGTTTAGCGCGGTTTTCGGGGTTTTTGTTGCGGAACGAAAAATGGTGCAAAAATTGACCAGGGAAGACGTTTCATACGAAAATACTTGCAGTTGGTTTTATCGCAACGGACACATCCAATCATCCTCTTTTGACCCAAAACTCATGTTTAGCGCGGTTTTGGAGGTTTTTGTTCCGAAACGAAAAATGGTGCGAAAATCGGCCAGGGACGGCCATTCTGGCCATGTCTGATACGAAAATACTTGCATTTGGTTTTTTCGCAACGGACACAACCAATCATCCCTATTTGACCCAAAACTCATGTTTAGCGCGGTTTCCGGGTTTTTGTTCTAGAATAAAAAATGGGATGAAAATCTGTCGAGGAATTTCATTCTGGCCACGTTTGATACGAAAATACCTCCAGTTGGTTTTTTCACAACGGACACACCCAATAATCCCCATTTGACTCAAAACTCATGTTTAGCGCGGTTTTCAGGGTTTTTGTTCCAGAACGAAAATTGGTGCAAAAATTGGCCAGCGAAGGCCATTCTAGCCACGTTTGATATGAAAATACTTGCAGTTGGTTTTTTCGCAACGGACACACCCAATCATCCTCTTTTGACCCAAAACTCATGTTTAGCGCGGTTTTCGGGGTTTTTGTTCCGAAACAAAAAATGGTGCGAAAATCGGCCAGGGATGGCCATTCTGGCCATGTCTGATACGAAAATACTTGGAGTTGGTTTTTTCGCAACGGACACAACCAATCATCCCTAGTTGACCCAAAACTCATGTTTAGCGCGGTTTCGGGGTTTTTGTTCTAGAATGAAAAATGGGATGAAAATCTGTCGAGGAATGTCATTCTGGCCACGTTTGATATGAAATTACTTGCAGTTTGTTTTTTCCCAACGGACACACTCAATCATCCCCATTTGACCAAAAACTCATGTTTTGCGCGGTTTTCGTTGTTTCAGTTCCGACACAAAAAGTGGTGCGAAAATTGGCCAGCGAAGGCCATTCTGGCCATGTTTGATACGAAAATACTTCCAGTTGCTTTTTTCACAACGAACACACCCAATAATCTCCATTTGACCCAAAACTCATGTTTAGCGTGGTTTTCAGGGTTTTTGTTCCGGAACGAAAAATGGTGCGAATATCGGCCAGGGAAGGCCATTCTGGCCATGTTTGATACGAAAATACATGTAGTTGGTATTTCGCAACGGACACACCCAATCATCCCCATTTGACCTAAAACTCATGTTTAGCGCGGTTTTCGGGGTTTTTGTTGGGGTACGAAAAATGGTGCAAAAATTGACCAGGGAAGACGTTTGATACGAAAATACTTGTAGTTGGTTTTTCGCAACGGACACACCCAATCATCCCCATTTGACCTAAAACTCATGTTTAGCGCGGTTTTCGGGGTTTTTGTTGCGGAACGAAAAATGGTGCAAAAATTGACCAGGGAAGACGTTTCATACGAAAATACTTGCAGTTGGTTTTATCGCAACGGACACATCCAATCATCCTCTTTTGACCCAAAACTCATGTTTAGCGCGGTTTTGGAGGTTTTTGTTCCGAAACGAAAAATGGTGCGAAAATCGGCCAGGGACGGCCATTCTGGCCATGTCTGATACGAAAATACTTGCATTTGGTTTTTTCGCAACAGACACAACCAATCATCCCTATTTGACCCAAAACTCATGTTTAGCGCGGTTTCCGGGTTTTTGTTCTAGAATAAAAAATGGGATGAAAATCTGTCGAGGAATTTCATTCTGGCCACGTTTGATACGAAAATACCTCCAGTTGGTTTTTTCACAACGGACACACCCAATAATCCCCATTTGACCCAAAACTCATGTTTAGCGCGGTTTTCGGGCTTTTTGTTCCAGAACGAAAAATGGTGCGAAAATCGGCCAGGGGAGGCCATTCTGGCCATGTTTGATACGAAAATACTTGCAGTTGGTTTTTTCGCAACGGACACACCCAATAATCCCCATTTCACTCAAAACTCATGTTTAGCGCGGTTTTCAAGGTTTCGGTTCCGGCACGAAAAGTGGTGCGAAAATTGGCCAGCGAAGGCCATTCTGGCCACCTTTGATACGAAAATACTTGCAATTGTTTTTTTCGCAACGGACACACCCAATCATCCTCTTTTGACCCAAAACTCATGTTTAGCGTGGTTTTCGGGTTTTTGTTCGGGAACAAAAAATGGTGCGAAAATCGGCCAAGCAAGGCCATTCTGCCACGTTTGATACGAAAATACTTGCAGTTGGTTTTCTCACAACGGACACACCCAATCATCCCCATTTGACCCAAAACTCATGTTTAGTGCGGTTTTCAGGGGGTTTTTTTCCGAAATGAAAAATGGTGCGAAAATCGGCCAATCATCCCCATTTGACCCAAAACTCATGTTTAGCGTGGTTTTTGGGGTTTTTGTTCCGTAACGAAAAATGATGCAAAAATCGGCCAGGGAAGGCCAGTCTGCCACGTTTGATACGAAAATACTTGCAGTTGCTTTTTTCGCAACGCACACACCCAATCATCTCCATTTGACCCAAAACTCATGTTTAGCGTGGTTTTCAGGGTTTTTGTTCCGGAACGAAAAATGGTGCGAAAATTGGCCAGGGACGGCCATTCTGGCCATGTTTGACACGAAAATACTTGCAGTTTTTTTTTCGCAACAGACACACCCAATCATACCCATTTGACCTAAAACTCATGTTTAGCGTGCTTTTGGGGTTTTTGTTTCGGAACGAAAGATGGTACAAAAATCGACCAGGGAAGCCCATTCTGGCCACGTTTGATACGAAAATAATTGTAGTTGGTTTTTTCGCAACGGACACACCCAATTATCCCCATTTCACTCAAAACTCATGTTTAGCGTGGTTTTCGGGGTTTTTGTTCCAGAACGAAAAATGATGCAAAAATCGGCCAGGGAAGGCCATTCTGCCACGTTTGATACGAAAATACTTGCGGTTGGTTTTTTCGCAACGGACACAAAACTCATGTTTAGCGCGGTTTTCAGGGTTTTTGTTCCGAAATGAAAAATGGTGCGAAAATCGGCCAATCATCCCTATTTGACCCAAAACTCATGTTTAGCGCGGTTTTTGGGGTTTTTGTTCCGTAACGAAAAATGATGCAAAAATCGGCCAGGGAAGGCCATTCTGCCAACGTTTGAACGAAAATACTTAAAGTTACTTTTTTCGCAACGGACACACCCAATCATCTCCATTTGACCCAAAACTCATGTTTAGCGTGGTTTTCAGGGTTTTTGTTCCGGAACGAAAAATGGTGCGAAAATTGGCCAGGGACGGCCATTCTGGCCATGTTTGAGACGAAAATACTTGCAGTTTGTTTTTCGCAACAGACACACCCAATCATACCCATTTGACCTAAAACTCATGTTTAGCGTGCTTTTGGGGTTTTTGTTTCGGAACGAAAAATGGTGCAAAAATCGACCAGGAAGCCCATTCTGGCCACGTTTGATACGAAAATAATTGCAGTTGGTTTTTTCACAACGGACACACCCAATTATCCCCATTTCACTCAAAACTCATGTTTAGTGCGGTTTTCGAGGTTTTTGTTTCGGAACGAAAAATGGTGCAAAAATTGACCAGGGAAGACGTTTGATACGAAAATACTTGCAGTTTGTTTTTTCGCAACGGACACACCCAATCATCCCATTTCACTCAAAACTCATGTTTAGCGCGGTTTTTGAGGTTTCGGTTCCGGCACGAAAAGTGGTGCGAAAATTGGCCAGCGAAGGCCATTCTGGCCACGTTTGATACGAAAATACTTGCAGTTGCTTTTTTTCGCAACGGATACACCTAATCATCTCCATTTGACGCAAAACTCATGTTTAGCGTGGTCTTCGGGGTTGTTGTTCCGAAACGAAAATGGTGAGAAAATCGTCAGGGAAGGCCATTCTGGCCATGTTTGATACGAAAATACTTGGAGTTGGTTTTTTCGCAACAGACACCCAATCATCCCCATTTGACCCAAAACTCATGTTTAGCGCGGTTTTCGGGGTTTTTGTTCCGGAACGAAAAATGATGTAAAAATCGGCCAGGGAAGGCCATTCTGCCACGTTTGATACGAAAATACTTGCGGTTGGTTTTTTCGCAACGGACACAAAACTCATGTTTAGCGTGGTTTTCGTGGTTTTTGTTCCGGAACGAAAAATAGTGCGAAAATCGGCCAGGGAAGGCCATTCTGGCCATGTTTGATACGAAAATACTTGGAGTTGGTTTTTCGCAACAGACACCCAATCATCCCCATTTGACCCAAAACTCATGTTTAGCGTGGTTTTCGGGGTTTTTGTTCCGGAACGAAAAATGATGCAAAAATCGGCCAGGGAAGGCCATTCTGCCACGTTTGATACGAAAATACTTGCGGTTGGTTTTTTCGCAACGGACACAAAACTCATGTTTAGCGCGGTTTTCAGGGTTTTTGTTCCGAAATGAAAAATGGTGCGAAAATCGGCCAATCATCCCCCTTTGACCCAAAACTCATGTTTAACGCGGTTTTTGGGGTTTTTGTTCCGTAACGAAAAATGATGCAAAAATCGGCCAGGAAGGCAATTCTGTCACGTTTGATACGAAAATACTTGCAGTTTGTTTTTTCGCAACGGACACACCCAATCATCCCCGTTTGACTCAAAACTCATGTTTAGCGCGGTTTTCAGGGTTTTTGTTCCAGAACGAAAATTGGTGCAAAAATTGGCCAGCGAAGGCCATTCTAGCCACGTTTGATATGAAAATACTTGCAGTTGGTTTTTTCGCAACGGACACACCCAATCATCCTCTTTTGACCCAAAACTCATGTTTAGCGCGGTTTTCGGGGTTTTTGTTCCGAAACAAAAAAATGGTGCGAAAATCGGCCAGGGATGGCCATTCTGGCCATGTCTGATACGAAAATACTTGGAGTTGGTTTTTTCGCAACGGACACAACCAATCATCCCTAGTTGACCCAAAACTCATGTTTAGCGCGGTTTCGGGGTTTTTGTTCTAGAATGAAAAATGGGATGAAAATCTGTCGAGGAATGTCATTCTGGCCACGTTTGATACGAAATTACTTGCAGTTTGTTTTTTCCCAACGGACACACTCAATCATCCCCATTTCACTCAAAACTCATGTTTAGCGAGGTTTTTGAGGTTTCGCTTTCGACACGAAAAGTGGTGCGAAAATTGGCCAGCGAAGGCCATTCTGGCCACGTTTGATACGAAAATACTTCCAGTTGCTTTTTTCACAACGAACACACCCAATCATCTCCATTTGACCCAAAACTCATGTTTAGCGTGGTTTTCAGGGTTTTTGTTCCGGAACGAAAAATGGTGCGAATATCGGCCAGGGAAGGCCATTCTGGCCATGTTTGATACAAAAATACTTGCAGTTGGTTTTTCGCAACGGACACACCCAATCATCCCCATTTGACCTAAACCTCATGTTTAGCGCGGTTTTCGGGGTTTTTGTTGGGGAACGAAAAATGGTGAAAAAATTGACCAGGGAAGACGTTTGATACGAAAATACTTGCAGTTGGTTTTTCGCAACGGACACACCCAATCATCCCCATTTGACCTAAAACTCATGTTTAGCGCGGTTTTCGGGTTTTTGTTGCGGAACGAAAAATGGTGCAAAAATTGACCAGGGAAGACGTTTCATACGAAAATACTTGCAGTTGGTTTTTTCGCAACGGACACACCCAATCATCCTCTTTTGACCCAAAACTCATGTTTAGCGCGGTTTTCGGGGTTTTTGTTCCGAAACGAAAAATGGTGCGAAAATCGGCAAGGGACGGCCATTCTGGCCATGTCTGATACGAAAATACTTGCATTTGGGTTTTTTTTCGCAACGGACACAACCAATCATCCTCTTTTGACCCAAAACTCATGTTTACCTCGGTTTTCAGGGTTTTTGTTCTGGAACGAAAATGGTGCAAAAATTGGCCAACGAAGGCCAGTCTGGCCACGTTTGATACGAAAATATTTGGAGTTGGTTTTTTTGCAACAGATACACCCAGTCATCCCCATTTGATCCAAAACTCATGTTTAGCGTGGTTTTCGTGGTTTTTGTTCCGGAACGAAAAATAGTGCGAAAATCGGCCAGGAAGCCATTCTGGCCATGTTTGATACGAAAATACTTGGAGTTGGTTTTTCGCAACAGACACCCAATCATCCCCATTTGACCCAAAACTCATGTTTAGCGTGGTTTTCGGGTTTTTGTTCCGGAACGAAAAATGATGCAAAAATCGGCCAGGGAAGGCCATTCTGCCACGTTTGATACGAAAATACTTGCGGTTGGTTTTTTTCGCAACGGACACAAAACTCATGTTTAGCGCGGTTTTTCAGGGGTTTTTGTTCCGAAATGAAAAATGGTGCGAAAATCGGCCAATCATCCCCCTTTGACCCAAAACTCATGTTTAACGTGGTTTTTGGGGTTTTTGTTCCGTAACGAAAAATGATGCAAAAATCGGCCAGGGAAGGCAATTCTGTCACGTTTGATACGAAAATACTTGCAGTTTGTTTTTTCGCAACGGACACACCCAATCATCCCCGTTTGACTCAAAACTCATGTTTAGCGCGGTTTTCAGGGTTTTTGTTCCAGAACGAAAATTGGTGCAAAAATTGGCCAGCGAAGGCCATTCTAGCCACGTTTGATATGAAAATACTTGCAGTTGGTTTTTTCGCAACGGACACACCCACTCATCCTCTTTTGACCCAAAACTCATGTTTAGCGCGGTTTTCGGGGTTTTTGTTCCGAAACAAAAATGGTGCGAAAATCGGCCAGGGATGGCCATTCTGGCCATGTCTGATACGAAAATACTTGGAGTTGGTTTTTTCGCAACGGACACAACCAATCATCCCTAGTTGACCCAAAACTCATGTTTAGCGCGGTTTCGGGGTTTTTGTTCTAGAATGAAAAATGGGATGAAAATCTGTCGAGGAATGTCATTCTGGCCACGTTTGATATGAAAATACTTCCAGTTGGTTTTTTCGCAACGGACACACCCAATAATCCCCATTTGACCCAAAAGTCATGTTTAGCGTGGTTTTCGTGGTTTTTGTTCTGGAACAAAAATGGTGCGAAAATCGGCCAGGGAAGGCCATTCTGGCCATGTTTGATACGAAAATACTTGCAGTTGGTTTTTTCACAACGGACACACCCAATTATCCCCATTTCACTCAAAACTCATGTTTAGTGCGGTTTTCGAGGTTTTTGTTTCGGAACGAAAAATGGTGCAAAAATTGACCAGGGAAGACGTTTGATACGAAAATACTTGCAGTTTGTTTTTTCGCAACGGACACACCCAATCATCCCCATTTCACTCAAAACTCATGTTTAGCGCGGTTTTTGAGGTTTCGGTTCCGGCACGAAAAGTGGTGCGAAAATTGGCCAGCGAAGGCCATTCTGGCCACGTTTGATACGAAAATACTTGCAGTTGCTTTTTTCGCAACGGATACACCTAATCATCTCCATTTGACGCAAAACTCATGTTTAGCGTGGTCTTCGGGGTTGTTGTTCCGAAACGAAAATGGTGAGAAAATCGGTCAGGGAAGGCCATTCTGGCCATGTTTGATACGAAAATACTTGGAGTTGGTTTTTTCGCAACAGACACCCAATCATCCCCATTTGACCCAAAACTCATGTTTAGCGCGGTTTTCGGGGTTTTTGTTCCGGAACGAAAAATGATGTAAAAATCGGCCAGGGAAGGCCATTCTGCCACGTTGATACGAAAATACTTGCGGTTGGTTTTTTCGCAACGGACACAAAACTCATGTTTAGCGCGGTTTTCGGGGTTTGGTTTCGGAAACGAAAAGTGGTGCGAAAATTGGCCAGCGAGGGCCATTCTGGCACATTTGATACGAAATACTTGCAGTTGCTTTTTTCGCAACGGACACACCCAATCATCTCCATTTGACCCAAAACTCATGTTTAGCGTCGGTTTTCAGGGTTTTTGTTCCGGAACGAAAAATGGTGCAAAATATCGGCCAGGGAAGGCCATTCTGGCCATGTTTGATACGAAAATACTTGCAGTTGGTTTTTTCGCAACGGACACACCCAATCATCCCCATTTGACCTAAAACTCATGTTTAGCGGGTTTTCGGGGTTTTTGTTGCGGAAACGAAAAATGGTGCAAAAATTGACAGGGAAGACGTTTGATACGAAAATACTTGCAGTTGGTTTTTTCGCAACGGACACACCCAATCATCCCATTTCACTCAAAACTCATGTTTAGCCGGTTTTCGAGGTTTCTGTTCCGGACGAAAATTGGTGCAAAAATTGGCCAGCGAAGGCCATTCTAGCCACGTTTGATTGAAAATACTTGCAGTTGGTTTTTTCGCAACGGACACACCCACTCATCCTCTTTGACCCAAAACTCATGTTTAGCGCGGTTTTCGGGGTTTTTGTTCCGAAACAAAAAATGGTGCGAAAAATCGGCCAGGGATGGCCATTCTGGCCATGTCTGATACGAAAATACTTGGAGTTGGTTTTTTCGCAACGGACACAACCAATCATCCTAGTTGACCAAAACTCATGTTTAGCGCGGTTTCGGGGTTTTTGTTCTAGAATGAAAAATGGGATGAAAATCTGTCGAGGAATGTCATTCTGGCCACGTTTGATATGAAATACTTCCAGTTGGTTTTTTCGCAATGGACATACCCAATCATCGCCATTTGACCAAAAACTCATGTTTTGCGCGGTTTTCGTTGTTTCAGTTCCGACACAAAAAGTGGTGCGAAAATTGGCCAGCGAAGGCCATTCTGGCCACGTTTGATACGAAAATACTTGCAGTTGGTTTTTTCGCAACGGACACACCAATCATCCTCTTTTGACCCAAAACTCATGTTTAGCGCGGTTTTCAGGGTTTTTGTTCTGGAACGAAAAATGGTGCAAAAATTGGCCAGCGAAGGCAGTCTGGCCACGTTTGATACGAAAAATATTTGGAGTTGGTTTTTTCGCAACGGACACACCCAATCATCCTCTTTTGACCCAAAACTCATGTTTAGCGTGGTTTTCGGGGTTTTTGTTCTAGAACGAAAAATAGTGCGAAAATCGGCCAGGGAAGGCCATTCTGGCCATGTTTGATACGAAATTACTTGCAGTTTGTTTTTTCCAACGGACACACCCAATCATCCCCATTTGACCTAAAACTCATGTTTAGCGCGGTTTCGGGGTTTTTGTTGCGGAACGAAAAATGGTGCAAAAATGACCAGGGAAGAGTTTCATACGAAAATACTTGCAGTTGGTTTTATCGCAACGGACACATCCAATCATCCTCTTTTGACCCAAAACTCATGTTTAGCGCGGTTTTGGAGTTTTTGTTCCGAAACGAAAAATGGTGCGAAAATCGGCCAGGGACGGCCATTCTGGCCATGTCTGATACGAAAATACTTGCATTTGGTTTTTTCGCAACGGACACAACCAATCATCCCTATTTGACCCAAAACTTATGTTTAGCGCGGTTTCCGGGTTTTTGTTCTAGAATAAAAAATGGGATGAAAATCTGTCGAGGAATTTCATTCTGGCCACGTTCGATACGAAAATACCTCCAGTTGGTTTTTTCACAACGGACACACCCAATAATCCCCATTTGACCCAAAACTCATGTTTAGCGCGGTTTTCGGGCTTTTTGTTCCAGAACGAAAAATGGTGCGAAAATCGGCCAGGGGAGGCCATTCTGGCCATGTTTGATACGAAAATACTTGCAGTTGGTTTTTTCGCAACGGACACACCCAATAATCCCATTTCACTCAAAACTCATGTTTAGCGCGGTTTTCAAGGTTTCGGTTCCGGCACGAAAAGTGGTGCGAAAATTGGCCAGCGAAGGCCATTCTGGCCACCTTTGATAAGAAAATACTTGCAATTGTTTTTTTCGCAACGGACACACCCAATCATCCTCTTTTGACCCAAAACTCATGTTTAGCGTGGTTTTCGGGGTTTTTGTTCGGGAACAAAAAATGGTGCGAAAATCGGCCAAGCAAGGCCATTCTGCCACGTTTGATACGAAAATACTTGCAGTTGGTTTTTTCACAACGGACACACCGAATCATCCCCATTTGACCCAAAACTCATGTTTAGTGCGGTTTTCAGGGGTTTTTGTTCCGAAATGAAAAATGGTGCGAAAATCGGCCAATCATCCCCATTTGACCAAAACTCATGTTTAGCGTGGTTTTTGGGGTTTTTGTTCCGTAACGAAAAATGATGCAAAAATCGGCCAGGGAAGGCCAGTCTGCCACGTTTGATACGAAAATACTTGCAGTTGCTTTTTTCGCAAAGCACACACCCAATCATCTCCATTTGACCCAAAACTCATGTTTAGCGTGGTTTTCAGGGTTTTTGTTCGGAACGAAAAATGCTGCGAAAATTGGCCAGGACGGCATTCTGGCCATGTTTGACACGAAAATACTTGCAGTTTGTTTTTCGCAACAGGACACACCCAATCATACCCATTTGACCTAAAACTCATGTTTAGCGTGCTTTTGGGTTTTTGTTCGAACGAAAAATGGTGCAAAAATCGACCAGGGAAGCCATTCTGGCCACGTTTGATACGAAAATAATTGTAGTTGGTTTTTTCGCAACGGACACACCCAATATCCCATTTCACTCAAAACTCATGTTTAGCGTGGTTTTCGGGTTTTTGTTCAGAACGAAAAATGATGCAAAAATCGGCCAGGGAAGGCCATTCTGCCAGTTTGATACGAAAATACTTGCGGTTTGGTTTTTTCGCAACGGAACAAAATCATCAGGTTTAGAGCGGTTTTCAGGGCTTTTTGTTCGAAATGAAAATGGTGCGAAAATCGGCCAATCATCCCTATTTGACCCAAAACTCATGTTTAGCGCAGTGTTTTGGGGTTTTTGTTCCGAACGAAAAATGATGCAAAAATCGGCCAGGAAGGCCATTCTGCCACGTTTGATACGAAAATACTTGCAGTTACTTTTTTCGCAACGGAACACACCAATCATCTCCATTTGACCAAAAACTCATGTTTAGCGTGGTTTTCAGGGTTTTTGTTCCGGAACGAAAAATGGTGCGAAAATTGGCCAGGGACGGCCATTCTGGCCATGTTTGACACGAAAATACTTGCAGTTTGATTTTCGCACAGACACACCCAATCATACCCATTTGACCTAAAACTCATGTTTAGCGTGCTTTTGGGGTTTTTGTTTCGGAACGAAAAATGGTGCAAAAATTCGACCAGGGAAGCCCATTTGGCCACGTTTGATACGAAAATAATTGCAGTTGGTTTTTTCGCAACGGACACACCCAATTATCCCCATTTCACTCAAAACTCATGTTTAGTGCGGTTTTCGAGGTTTTTGTTTCGGAACGAAAAATGGTGCAAAAATTGACCAGGGAAGACGTTTGATACGAAAATACTTGCAGTTTGTTTTTTCGCAACGGACACACCCAATCATCCCCATTTCACTCAAAACTCATGTTTAGCGCGGTTTTTGAGGTTTCGGTTCCGGCACGAAAAGTGGTGCGAAAATTGGCCAGCGAAGGCCATTCTGGCCACGTTTGATACGAAAATACTTGCAGTTGCTTTTTTCGCAACGGATACACCTAATCATCTCCATTTGACGCAAAACTCATGTTTAGCGTGGTCTTCGGGGTTTTGTTTCGGAACGAAAAATGGTGCAAAAATCGACCAGGAAGCCCATTCTGGCCACGTTTGATACGAAAATACTTGGAGTTGGTTTTTTCGCAACAGACACCCAATCATCCCCATTTGACCCAAAACTCATGTTTAGCGCGGTTTTCGGGGTTTTTGTTCCGGAACGAAAAATGATGTAAAAATCGGCCAGGGAAGGCCATTCTGCCACGTTTGATACGAAAATACTTGCGGTTGGTTTTTTCGCAACGGACACAAAACTCATGTTTAGCGCGGTTTTTGGGGTTTCGGTTCCGGCACGAAAAGTGGTGCGAAAATTGGCCAGCGAAGGCCATTCTGGCCACATTTGATACGAAAATACTTGCAGTTGCTTTTTTCGCAACGGACACACCCAATCATCTCCATTTGACCCAAAACTCATGTTTAGCGTGGTTTTCAGGGTTTTTGTTCCGGAACGAAAAATGGTGCGAATATCGGCCAGGGAAGGCCATTCTGGCCATGTTTGATACGAAAATACTTGCAGTTGGTTTTTCGCAACGGACACACCCAATCATCCCCATTTGACCTAAAACTCATGTTTAGCGGGGTTTTCGGGGCTTTGTTGCGGAACGAAAAATGGTGCAAAAATTGACCAGGGAAGACGTTTGATACGAAAATACTTGCAGTTGGTTTTTTCGCAACGGACACACCCAATCATCCCATTTCACTCAAAACTCATGTTTAGCGCGGTTTTCGAGGTTTCGGTTCCGGCACGAAAAGTGGTGCGAAAATTGGTCAGCGAAGGCCATTCTGGCCACATTTGATACGAAAATACTTGCAGTTGTTTTTTCGCAACGGACACACCCAATCATCCCCATTTGACCCAAAACTCATGTTTAGCGTGGTTTTCGGGGTTTTTGTTCTGGAACGAAAAATGGTGCGAAAATCGGCCATGGAAGGTCATTCTGCCACGTTTGATACGAAAATACTTGCAGTTGTTTTTTCGCAACGGATACACCCAATCATCCCATTTGACCCAAAACTCATGTTTAGCGTGGTTTTCGGGTTTTTTGTTCGCGAACGAAAAATGGTGCGGAAATCGACCAAGGATGGTCATTCTGCCACGTTTGATATGAAAATACTTGCAATTGCTTTTTTCGCAACGGACACACCCAATCATCTCCATTTGACCCAAAACTCATGTTTAGCGTGGTTTTCAGGGTTTTGTTCCGGAACAAAAAATGGTGCGAAAATCGGCCAGGGACGACCATTCTGGCCATGTTTGATACGAAAATACTTGCAGTTTGTTTTTCGCAACGAACACACCCAATCATCCCCATTTGACCTGAAACTCATGTTTAGCGCTGTTTTTGGGGTTTTTCTTCCGAAACAAAAAATGGTGCGAAAATCGGCCAGGGATGGCCATTCTGGCCATGTCTGATACGAAAATACTTGGAGTTGGTTTTTTCGCAACGGACACAACCAATCATCCCTAGTTGACCCAAAACTCATGTTTAGCGGGTTTCGGGGTTTTTGTTCTAGAATGAAAAATGGGATGAAAATCTATCGAGGAATGTCATTCTGCCACGTTTGATACGAAAATACTTGCAGTTGGTTTTTTCGCAACGGACACACCCAATTATCCCCATTTCACTCAAAACTCATGTTTAGCGTGGTTTTCGAGGTTTTTGTTTCGGAACGAAAAATGGTGCAAAAATTGACCAGGGAAGACGATTGATACGAAAATACTTGGAGTTGGTTTTTTCGCAACGGACACACCCAATCATCCCCATTTCACTCAAAACTCATGTTTAGCGCGGTTCTCGAGGTTTCGGTTCCGGCACGAAAAGTGGTGCGAAAATTGGTCAGCGAAGGCCATTCTGGCCATATTTGATACGAAAATACTTGCAGTTGTTTTTTTCGCAACGGACACACCCAATCATCCCATTTGACCCAAAACTCATGTTTAGCGTGGTTTTCGGGTTTTTGTTCTGGAACGAAAAATGGTGCGAAAATCGGCCATGGAAGGTCATTCTGCCACATTTGATACGAAAATACTTGCAGTTGTTTTTTCGCAACGGATACACCCAATCATCCCATTTGACCCAAACTCATGTTTAGCGTGGTTTTCGGGTTTTTTGTTCGCGAACGAAAAAATGGTGCGAAAATCGACCAAGGAAGGCCATTCTACCACGTTTGATACGAAAATACTTGCGGTTGGTTTTTTCGCAACGGACACAAACTCATGTTTAGCGCGGTTTTTGGGGTTTCGGTTCCGGCACGAAAAGTGGTGCGAAAATTGGCCAGCGAAGGCCATTCTGGCCACATTTGATACGAAAATACTTGCAGTTGTTTTTTTCGCAACGGACACACACCAATCATCCCCATTTGACCCAAAACTCATGTTTAGCGTGGTTTTCGGGGTTTTTGTTCTGGAACGAAAAATGGTGCAAAAATCGACCAGGGAAGCCCATTCTGGCCACGTTTGATACGAAAATAATTGCAGTTGGTTTTTTCGCAACGGACACACCCAATTATCCCCATTTCACTCAAAACTCATGTTTAGTGCGGTTTTCGAGGTTTTTGTTTCGGAACGAAAAATGGTGCAAAAATTGACCAGGGAAGACGATTGATACGAAAATACTTGGAGTTGGTTTTTTCGCAACGGACACAACCAATCATCCCCATTTCACTCAAAACTCATGTTTAGCGCGGTTCTCGAGGTTTCGGTTCCGGCACGAAAAGTGGTGCGAAAATTGGTCAGCGAAGGCCATTCTGGCCACATTTGATACGAAAATACTTGCAGTTGTTTTTTTCGCAACGGACACACCCAATCATCCCCATTTGACCCAAAACTCATGTTTAGCGTGGTTTTCGGGGTTTTTGTTCTGGAACGAAAAATGGTGCGAAAAATCGGCCATGGAAGGTCATTCTGCCACATTTGATACGAAAATACTTGCAGTTGTTTTTTCGCAACGGATACACCCAATCATCCCATTTGACCCAAAACTCATGTTTAGCGTGGTTTTCGGGTTTTTTGTTCGCGAACGAAAAATGGTGCGGAAATCGACCAAGGATGGTCATTCTGCCAGTTTGATATGAAAATACTTGTAATTGCTTTTTTCGCAACGGACACACCCAATCATCTCCATTTGACCCAAAACTCATGTTTAGCGTGGTTTTCAGGGTTTTTGTTCCGGAACAAAAAATGGTGCGAAAATCGGCCAGGGACGACCATTCTGGCCATGTTTGATACGAAAATACTTGCAGTTTGTTTTTTCGCAACGAACACACCCAATCATCCCCATTTTACCTAAAACTCATGTTTAGCACTGTTTTTGGGGTTTTTCTTCCGAAACAAAAAATGGTGCGAAAATCGGCCAGGGATGGCCATTCTGGCCATGTCTGATACGAAAATACTTGGAGTTGGTTTTTTCGCAACGGACACAACCAATCATCCCTAGTTGACCCAAAACTCATGTTTAGCGCGGTTTCGGGGTTTTTGTTCTAGAATGAAAAATGGGATGAAAATCTGTCGAGGAATGTCATTCTGCCACGTTTGATACGAAAATACTTGCAGTTGGTTTTTTCGCAACAGACACACCCAATTATCCCCATTTCACTCAAAACTCATGTTTAGCGTGGTTTTCGAGGTTTTTGTTTCGGAACGAAAAATGGTGCAAAAATTGACCAGGGAAGACGATTGATACGAAAATACTTGCAGTTGGTTTTTTCGCAACGGACACACCCAATCATCCCCATTTCACTCAAAACTCATGTTTAGCGCGGTTTTCGAGGTTTCGGTTCCGGCACGAAAAGTGGTGCGAAAATTGGTCAGCGAAGGCCATTCTGGCCACATTTGATACGAAAATACTTGCAGTTGTTTTTTTCGCAACGGACACACCCAATCATCCCCATTTGACCCAAAACTCATGTTTAGCGTGGTTTCGGGGTTTTTGTTCTGGAACGAAAAATGGTGCGAAAATCGGCCATGGAAGGTCATTCTGCCACGTTTGATACGAAAATACTTGCAGTTGTTTTTTCGCAACGGATACACCCAATCATCCCATTTGACCCAAAACTCATGTTTAGCGTGGTTTTCGGGTTTTTTGTTCGCGAACGAAAAATGGTGCGGAAATCGACCAAGGATGGTCATTCTGCCACGTTTGATATGAAAATACTTGCAATTGCTTTTTTCGCAACGGACACACCCAATCATCTCCATTTGACCCGAAACTCATGTTTAGCGTGGTTTTCAGGGTTTTTGTTCCGGAACAAAAAATGGTGCGAAAATCGGCCAGGGACGACCATTCTGGCCATGTTTGATACGAAAATACTTGCAGTTTGTTTTTCGCAACGAACACACCCAATCATCCCCATTTGACCTAAAACTCATGTTTAGCGCTGTTTTTGGGGTTTTTCTTCCGAAACAAAAAATGGTGCGAAAATCGGCCAGGGATGGCCATTCTGGCCATGTCTGATACGAAAATACTTGGAGTTGGTTTTTTTCGCAACGGACACAACCAATCATCCCTAGTTGACCCAAAACCCATGTTTAGGCGGTTTCGGGGTTTTTGTTCTAGAATGAAAAATGGGATGAAAATCTGTCGAGGAATGTCATTCTGCCACGTTTGATACGAAAGTACTTGCAGTTGGTTTTTTCGCAACGGACACACCCAATTATCCCCATTTCACTCAAAACTCATGTTTAGCGTGGTTTTCGAGGTTTTTGTTTCGGAACGAAAAATGGTGCAAAAATTGACCAGGGAAGACGATTGATACGAAAATACTTGCAGTTGGTTTTTTTCGCAACGGACACACCCAATCATCCCCATTTCACTCAAAACTCATGTTTAGCGCGGTTTTCGAGGTTTCGGTTCCGGCACGAAAAGTGGTGCGAAAATTGGTCAGCGAAGGCCATTCTGGCCACATTTGATACGAAAATACTTGCAGTTGTTTTTTTCGCAACGGACACACCCAATCATCCCATTTGACCCAAAACTCATGTTTAGCGTGGTTTTCGGGGTTTTTGTTCTGGAACGAAAAATGGTGCGAAAATCAACCATGGAAGGTCATTCTGCCACATTTGATACGAAAATACTTGCAGTTGTTTTTTCGCAACGGATACACCCAATCATCCCATTTGACCCAAAACTCATGTTTAGCGTGGTTTTCGGGTTTTTTGTTCGCGAACGAAAAATGGTGCGAAAATCGACAAAGGAAGGCCATTCTACCACGTTTGATACGAAAATACTTGCGGTTGGTTTTTTTCGCAACGGACACAAAACTCATGTTTAGCGCGGTTTTTGGGGTTTCGGTTCCGGCACGAAAAGTGGTGCGAAAATTGGCCAGCGAAGGCCATTCTGGCCACCTTTGATACGAAAATACTTGCAGTTGCTTTTTTCGCAACGGACACACCCAATCATCTCCATTTGACCCAAAACTCATGTTTAGCGTGGTTTTCAGGTTTTTGTTCCGGATCGAAAAATGGTGCGAATATCGGCCAGGGAAGGCCATTCTGGCCATGTTTGATACAAAACTAATTGTAGTTGGTTTTTTCGCAACGGACACACCCAATCATCCCCATTTGACCTAAAACTCATGTTTAGCGGGGTTTTCGGGGCTTTGTTGCGGAACGAAAAATGGTGCAAAAATTGACCAGGGAAGACGTTTGATACGAAAATACTTGCAGTTGGTTTTTTCGCAACGAACACACCCAATCATCCCCATTTCACTCAAAACTCATGTTTAGCGCGGTTTTCGAGGTTTCGGTTGCGGCACGAAAAGTGGTGCGAAAATTGGTCAGCGAAGGCCATTCTGGCCACATTTGATACGAAAATACTTGCAGTTGTTTTTTTCGCAACGGACACACCCAATCATTCCCATTTGACCCAAAACTCATGTTTCGCGTGGTTTTCGGGGTTTTTGTTCTGGAACGAAAAATGGTGCGAAAATCGGCCATGGAAGGTCATTCTGCCACGTTTGATACGAAAATACTTGCAGTTGTTTTTTTCGCAACGGATACACAAAATCATCCCATTTGACCAAAACTCATGTTTAGCGTGGTTTTCGGGTTTTTTGTTCGCGAACGAAAAATGGTGCGGAAATCGACCAAGCAAGGCCATTCTGCCACGTTTGATACGAAAATACTTGCGGTTGGTTTTTTCGCAACGCACACAAAAACTCATGTTTAGCGCGGTTTCCAAGGTTTTCGGTTTCGGCACGAAAAGTGGTGCGAAAATTGGCCAGCGAAGGCCATTCTGCCACATTTGATACGAAAATACTTGCAGTTGCTTTTTTCGCAACGGACACACCCAATCATCTCCATTTGACCCAAAACTCATGTTTAGCGTGGTTTTCAGGATTTTTGTTCCACGACGAAAAATGGTGCGAATATCGGCCAGGAAGGCCATTCTGGCCATGTTTGATACGAAAATACTTGCAGTTGGTTTTTTCGCAACGGACACACCCAATCATTCCCATTTGACCTAAAACTCATGTTTAGCGCGGTTTTCTGGGGTTTTTGTTGCGGAACGAAAATGGTGCAAAATTGAGCAGGGAAGACGTTTGATACGAAAATACTTGCAGTTGGTTTTTTTCGCCAGGGACACACCCAATCATCCCCATTTGACTCAAAACTCATGTTTAGCGCGGTTTTCGGGTTTCGGTTCCGGCATGGAAAGTGGTGCTAAAATGGTCCAGCGAAGGCCATTTGGCACGTTTGATACGAAAATACTTGCAGTTGGTTTTTTCGCCAGGGACACACCCAATCATCCCATTTGACTCAAAACTCATGTTTAGCGCGGTTTTCGGGGTTTCGGTTCCGGCACGAAAAGTGGTGCAAAAATTGCCACCGAAGGCCATTCTGGCCACGTTTGATACGAAAATACTTGCAGTTGGTTTTTTCGCAACGACACACCCAATCATCCTCTTTTGACCAAAACTCATGTTTAGCGTGGTTTTCGGGGTTTTTGTTCCGAAACGAAAAATGGTGCGAAAATCGGCTAGGGACGGCCATTCTGGCCATGTCTGATACAAAAATACTTGCATTTGGTTTTTTTGCAACGGACAACCAATCATCCCTATTTGACCCAAAACACTGTTTAGCGCGGTTTCGGGGTTTTTGTTCTGAATAAAAATGGTGAAAATCTGTCAAGGAATGTCATTCTGGCCACGTTTGATACGAAAATACTTCTAGTTGGTTTTTTTCAAACGGACACACCCAATAATCCCCATTTTACCCAAAACTCATGTTTATCGCGGTTTTCGGGCTTTTTGTTCCGGAACGAAAAATGGTGCGAAAATCGGCCAGGGAAGGCCATTCTGGCCAGGTTTGATACGAAAATACTTGCAGTTTGTTTTTTTGCAACGGACACACCCAATCATCCCATTTCACTCAAAACTCATGTTTAGCGCGGTTTTCAAGGTTTCGGTTCCGGCACGAAAAGTGGTGCGAAAATTGGCCAGCGAAGGCCATTCTGGCCACATTTGATACGAAAATACTTGCAGTTGTTTTTTTCGCAACGGACACACCCAATCATCCCATTTGACCCAAAACTCATGTTTAGCGTGGTTTTCGGGGTTTTTGTTCGGGAACGAAAAATGGTGCGAAAATTGGCCAGGGAAGGCCATTCTGCCACGTTTGATACGAAAATACTTGCAGTTGGTTTTTTTCACAACGGACACACCCAATCATCTCCATTTGACCCAAAACTCATGTTTAGCGTGGTTTTCAGGATTTTTGTTCCACAACGAAAAATGGTGCGAATATCGGCCAGGGAAGGCCATTCTGGCCATGTTTGATACGAAAATACTTGCAGTTGGTTTTTTCGCAACGGACACTCCAATCATTCCCATTTGACCTAAAACTCATGTTTAGCGCGGTTTTCGGGGTTTTTGTTGCGGAACGAAAAATGTGTGCAAAAATTGAGCAGGGAACGACCATTCTGGCCATGTTTGATACGAAAATACTTGCAGTTTGTTTTTTCGCAACGAACACACCCAATCATCCCCATTTGACCTAAAACTCATGTTTAGCGCTGTTTTGGGGTTTTTCTTCCGAAACAAAAAATGGTGCGAAAATCGGCCAGGGATCGCCATTCTGGCCATGTCTGATACGAAAATACTTGGAGTTGGTTTTTTCGCAACGGACACAACCAATCATCCCTATTTGACCAAAAACTCATGTTTACGCGGTTTTCGAGGTTTTTTTCTAGAATGAAAAATGGGATGAAAATCTGTCGAGGAATGTCATTCTGGCCACGTTTGATACGAAAATACTTGCAGTTGGTTTTTTCGCAACGGACACACCAATATCCCATTTACCAAAACTCATGTTTAGCGTGGTTTTCGGGTTTTTTTTTCGGAAGAAAAATGGTGCAAAAATTCGACCAGGGAAGGCATTGCAGTTTGATACGAAAATACTTGCAGTTGTTTTTTTCGCAACGGACACACCCAATCATCCCCATTTCACTCAAAACTCATGTTTAGCGCGGTTTTTGAGGTTTCGGTTCCGGCACGAAAAGAAAATTGGCCAGGAAGGCCATTTGCCACTTTGATACGAAAATACTTGCAGTTGGTTTTTTCGCAACGGACACCCCAATCATCCCATTTACCAAAACTCATGTTTAGCGGGTTTTCGGGTTTCGGTTCGGCACGAAAATGGTGCGAAAATTGGCCAGCAAAGGCATTTGGCACATTTGATACGAAAATACTTGCAGTTGTTTTTTTCGCAACGGACACACCCAATCATCCCATTTGACCAAAACTCATGTTTAGCGGGTTTTCGGGTTTTGGTTCCGGCAACGAAAAATGGTGCGAAAATCGGCAGGAAGGCCATTCTGCCACTTTGATACGAAAATACTTGCAGTTGTTTTTTCACAACGGATACACCCAATCATCCCATTTGACCCAAAACTCATGTTTAGCGTGGTTTTCGGGTTTTGTTGTTCGCGAACGAAAAATGGTGCGAAATCGACCAGGAAGCCATTCTGCACGTTTGATACAAAAATACTTGCGGTTGGTTTTTTCGCAACGCACACAAAACCATGTTTAGCCGGTTTCAGGTTTCGTTTTCGGCACGAAAAGTGTGCGAAAATTGGCAGCGAAGGCCATTCTGGCCACTTTGATACGAAATACTTGCAGTTGCTTTTTTCGCAACGGACACACCCAATCATCTCCATTTGACCAAAACTCATGTTTAGCGTGGTTTTCAGGTTTTTGTTCCACGAACGAAAAATGGTGCGAATATCGGCCAGGGAAGGCCATTCTGGCCATGTTTGATACGAAAATAATTGCAGTTGGTTTTTCGCAACGGACACACCCAATCATTCCCATTTTACTAAAACTCATGTTTAGCGGGTTTTCGGGGTTTTGTTGCGGAACGAAAAATGGTGCAAAAATTGAGCAGGGAAGACGTTTGATACGAAAATACTTGCAGTTGGTTTTTTCGCAAGGACACACCCAATCATCCCATTTGACTCAAAATCTGTTTGCGCGGTTTCGAGGGTTTCGGTTCCGGCAGAAAGTGGTGCAAAATTGGTCACAGAAGGCCATTTTGGCCACTTTGATACGAAAATACTTGCAGTTGTTTTTTCGCCAGGACACACCAATCATTCCATTTGACCAAAAACTCATGTTTAGCGGGTTTTCGGGTTTGTTCGGAAACGAAAATGGTGCGAAAATCGGCCAGGAAGGCCATTTTGCCAGTTTGATACGAAAATACTTGCAGTTGTTTTTTCGCAACGGACACACCAATCATCCCTTTGACCAAAATCATGTTTAGCGTGGTTTTCGGGTTTTGTTCCGAACGAAAATGGTCGAAAATCGAGCCTGAGGCCATTCTGGCCAATGTTGATACGAAAATATTGCAGTTGGTTTTTTCGCAACGGACAACAATCATCCATTTGACCCAAAACTCATGTTTAGCGGGTTTTCAGGTTTCGTTTCGGAGGAAAATGGTGCGAAAATTGCCAGCGAAAGGCCATTCTGCCACGTTGATACGAAAATACTTGCAGTTGGTTTTTCACAAGGACACACCCAATATTCGAAAATACTTGCGGTTGGTTTTTTCGCAACGGACACAAAACTCATGTTTAGCGCGGTTTTTGGGTTTCGGTTCCGGCACGAAAAGTGGTGCGAAAATTGGCCAGCGAAGGCCATTCTGGCCACATTTGATACGAAAATACTTGCAGTTGCTTTTTTCGCAACGGACACACCCAATCATCTCCATTTGACCCAAAACTCATGTTTAGCGTGGTTTTCAGGGTTTTTGTTCCGGAACGAAAAATGGTGCGAATATCGGCCAGGGAAGGCCATTCTGGCCATGTTTGATACGAAAATACTTGCAGTTGGTTTTTCGCAACGGACACACCCAATCATCCCCATTTGACCTAAAACTCATGTTTAGCGGGGTTTTCGGGGCTTTGTTGCGGAACGAAAAATGGTGCAAAAATTGACCAGGGAAGACGTTTGATACGAAAATACTTGCAGTTGGTTTTTTCGCAACGGACACACCCAATCATCCCCATTTCACTCAAAACTCATGTTTAGCGCGGTTTTCGAGGTTTCGGTTCCGGCACGAAAAGTGGTGCGAAAATTGGTCAGCGAAGGCCATTCTGGCCACATTTGATACGAAAATACTTGCAGTTGTTTTTTTCGCAACGGACACACCCAATCATCCCCATTTGACCCAAAACTCATGTTTAGCGTGGTTTTCGGGGTTTTTGTTCTGGAACGAAAAATGGTGCGAAAATCGGCCATGGAAGGTCATTCTGACAGGTTTGATACGAAAATACTTGCAGTTGTTTTTTCGCAACGGATACACCCAATCATCCCATTTGACCCAAAACTCATGTTTAGCGTGGTTTTTGGGTTTTTTGTTCGCGAACGAAAAATGGTGCGGAAATCGACCAGGGAAGCCATTCTGCCACGTTTGATACGAAAATACTTGCGGTTGGTTTTTTTCGCAACGCACACAAAACTCATGTTTAGCGTGGTTTCCAAGGTTTCGGTTTCGGCACGAAAAGTAGTGCGAAAATTGGCCAGCGAAGGCCATTTTGCCACGTTTGATACGAAAATACTTGCAGTTGGTTTTTTCGCAACGGACACACCCAATCATCCTCTTTTGACCCAAAACTCATGTTTAGCGTGGTTTTCGGGTTTTTGTTCCGAAACGAAAAATGGTTCGAAAATCGGACAGGGACGGCCATTCTGGCCATGTCTGATACGAAAATACTTGCATTTGGTTTTTTCGCAACGGACAACCAATCATCCCTATTTGACCCAAAACTCATGTTTAGCGCGGTTTTCAAGGTTTCGGTTCCGGCACGAAAAGTGGTGCGAAAATTGGCCAGCGAAGGCCATTCTGCCACGTTTGATACGAAAATACTTGCAGTTGGTTTTTTCACAACGGACACACCCAATCATCCCCATTTGACCCAAAACTCATGTTTAGCGCGGTTTTCAGGGGTTTTTGTTCCGAAATGAAAAATGGTGCGAAAATCGGCCAATCATCCCCATTTGACCCAAAACTCATGTTTAGCGTGGTTTTGGGGTTTTTGTTCCGTAACAAAAAATGATGCAAAAATCGGCCAGGGAAGGCCATTCTGCCACGTTTGATACGAAAATACTTGCAATTGCTTTTTTCGCAACGGACACACCCAATCATCTCGATTTGACCCAAAACTCATGTTTAGCGTGGTTTTCAGGGTTTTTGTTCCGGAACAAAAAATGGTGCGAAAATCGCCAGGGACGACCATTCTGGCCATGTTTGATACGAAAATACTTGCAGTTTGTTTTTCGCAACGAACACACCCAATCATCCCCATTTGACCTAAAACTCATGTTTATCGCTGTTTTTGGGGTTTTTGTTTCGGAACGAAAAATGGTGCAAAAATCGACCAGGGAAGCCCATTCTGGCCACGTTTGATACGAAAATACTTGCAGTTGGTTTTTTCGCAACGGACACACCCAATTATCCCCATTTCACTCAAAACTCATGTTTAGCGCGGTTTTCGAGGTTTTTGTTTCGGAACGAAAAATGGTGCAAAAATTGACCAGGGAAGACGTTTGATACGAAAATACTTGCAGTTGGTTTTTTCGCAACGGACACACCCAATCATCCCCATTTGACTCAAAACTCATGTTTAGCGCGGTTTTCGAGGTTTCGGTTCCGGCACGAAAAGTGGTGCGAAAATTGGTCAGCGAAGGCCATTCTGGCCACATTTGATACGAAAATACTTGCAGTTGGTTTTTTCGCAACGGACACACCCAATCATCCCATTTGACCAAAACTCATGTTTAGCGTGGTTTTCGGGTTTTGTTGCGGAACGAAAAATGGTGCAAAAATTGACCAGGGAAGACGTTTGATACGAAAATACTTGCAGTTGGTTTTTTCGCAACGGACACCCAATCATCCCCATTTACTCAAACTCATGTTTAGCGCGGTTTTTGAGGTTTCGGTTCCGGCACGAAAAGTGGTGCGAAAATTGGCCAGCGAAGGCCATTCTGGCCACAGTTTGATACGAAAATACTTGCAGTTGTTTTTTTCGCAACGGACACACCCAATCATCCCATTTGACCCAAAACTCATGTTTAGCGTGGTTTTCGGGTTTTTGTTCTGGAACGAAAAATGGTGCGAAATCGGCCATGGAAGGTCATTCTGCCACGTTTGATACGAAAATACTTGCAGTTGTTTTTCGCAACGGAACACCCAATCATCCCATTGACCCAAAACTCATGTTTAGCGTGGTTTTCGGTTTTTTGTTCGGACGAGGCGAATCCAGGAGACGTTGAACAAAACTGCGTGTTTTCGCAACCACAAATGTTTAGCGTTTAGGTTTGTCGACAAAATGCAAAATGAGCATGCACTTTGTACAAAATCTTGCATGTTTTTCGCAGACACACCCAACTCCCATTGACAAACCATTAGCGGTTCGGTTGTTCGACAAATGGTGCAAATGCAGGAAGCCTTCGATACAAAATACTTGCGTTGTTTTTCGCAACGCACACAAACCATTTACGCGTTCAGTTTCGTTCGCACGAAAAGTGTGCGAAAATTGGCACGAAGCCATTCTGCCACATTTGATACGAAAATACTTGCATGTTTTTTCGCAACGACACACCAACATCCCTTGACCCAAAACTCATGTTTACGGTTTTCGGTTTTTGTTCAACAAATGTGCGAAATCGCAAAATGGAAATCATTTGCACTTATACCAAAATACTTCAGTTTTTCCAAAGAACAAATATCCCCATTGACCAAAACTCATGTTAGCGCGTTTGGGTTTTTGTTCCGAACAAAAATGTGCAAAAATCGCCAGGAAGCCATTCGCCACGTTTGATACGAAATACTTGCATTGTTTTCGCAACGACACACCCAATATCCCATTTACCAAAACTCATGTTAGCTGGTTTTCGGTTTTTGTCGGAACAAAAAATGGTGCAAAATGCAGGAAACGTTTGATACGAAAATACTTGCATTGTTTTTCGCAACGACACACCCAATCATCCCCATTACCAAAACTCATGTTAGCGCGTTTTTGGGTTTGTTCGGACGAAAATGGTGCAAAATGCCAGGAAGCCATTCTGGCCACGTTTGATACGAAATACTTGCAGTTGTTTTTTTCGCAACGACACACCAATTACCCATTTACAAAATCATGTTTAGCGGGTTTCGGTTTGTTCGGAACGAAATGGTGAAAAATGGCAGGAAGACGTTTGATACAAAATACTTGCAGTTGTTTTCGCAGGAACACCCAATCATCCCATTTGACCAAAACTCATGTTTGCGGTTTTCGGTTTGTTCCGAGAAATGCTAAAATGCCAGGAAGCCATTTGCCACTTGATACGAAAATACTTGCATGTTTTTTCGCAGGACACCAAACCCATTTACCTGTTTTTGGGGTTTCGGTTCCGCACGAAAGTGTGCGAAAATTGGCCAGCGAAGGCCATTCTGGCACTTTGATACGAAAATACTTGCAGTTGTTTTTTCGCACGACACACCCAATCATCCCTTTGACCCAAAACTCATGTTTAGCGTGTTTTCGGGTTTTTGTTCGAACAAAATGGTGCGAAAATCGGCCAGGAGGCATTCTGCCATTTGATACGAAAATACTTGCAGTTTTTTTTCGCAACGACAACCAATCATCCCATTTGACCAAAACTCATGTTTAGCGCGTTTGGGTTTTTTCGAAAAAAATGGTGAAAATCGCCAGGAAGCCATTCTGGCCACGTTTGATACGAAAATACTTCAGTGGTTTTTCCAACGGACACACCCAATATCCCATTTACCCAAAACTCATGTTACGGTTTTGGGTTTTGTTCGGAACGAAAATGTGCAAATGACCAGGAAGATCGTTTGATACGAAAATACTGCATTTGTTTTTTCGCAACGGACACACCCAATCATCCCCATTACTCAAAACTCATGTTTAGCGCGGTTTTTGAGGTTTCGGTTCCGGCACGAAAAGTGTGCGAAAATTGGCAGCGAAGGCCATTCTGGCCACTTTGATACGAAAATACTTGCATTGTTTTTTTCGCAACGGACACACCCAATCATCCCATTGACCCAAAACTCATGTTACGGGTTTTCGGGTTTTTGTTCGGAACGAAAAATGGTGCGAAAATCGCCAGAAGTCATTCTGCCACGTTTGATACGAAAATACTTGCAGTTGTTTTCGCAACGAACACCAATCATCCCATTTGACCCAAAACTCATGTTTAGCTGTTTTTGGTTTTTGTTCAACAAATGGTGCAAATCGCCAGGAAGCCATTCTGGCGTTTGATACGAAAATACTTGCAGTTTTTTTCGCAACGGACACCCAATTCCCATTTACCAAAACTCATGTTTAGCGGTTTTGGGTTTTTGTTTCGGAACGAAAAATGTGCAAAAATTGACAGGAAGACGTTTGATACGAAAATATGCAGTTGTTTTTTCGCAAGACAACCCAATCATCCCATTTACTCAAAACTCATGTTTAGCGCGTTTTTGAGGTTTCGGTTCCGGCACGAAAAGTGGTGCGAAAATTGGCCAGCGAAGGCCATTCTGGCCACGTTTGATACGAAAATACTTGCAGTGTTTTTTTCGCAACGACACACCCAATCATTCCCATTTGACCCCAAACTCATGTTTAGCGTGGTTTTCGGGGTTTTTGTTCGGAAGAAAAATGGTGCGAAAATCGGCCATGAAGGTCATTCTGCCACGTTTGATACGAAAATACTTGCAGTTGTTTTTTCGCAACGGATACACCCAATCATCCCATTTGACCCAAAACTCATGTTTAGCGTGGTTTTAGGATTTTTGTTCCGAACGAAAATGGTGCGAAATCGCCAGGAAGGCCATTCTGCAGTTTGATACGAAAATACTTGCGTTGGTTTTTTGCAGGCACCACACCATACAAAACTCATGTTTAGGCGTTTTGGTTTTGGTTCGACGAAAATGTGCGAAAATTGGCAGGAAGGCATTTGCATAACGAAAAACTTGCATTGTTTTTTTCGCAGGACACACCCAATCACCCATTTGACTCAAACTCATGTTAGCGAGTTTTCGGGGCTTTGTTCTGGCAACGAAAATGGTGCAAAATTGTACCAGAAAGCATTTGGTGCGAAAATCGACCAAGGAAGGCCATTCTGCCACGTTTGATACGAAAATACTTGCGGTTGGTTTTTTGCAACGGACACAAAAACTCATGTTTAGCGCGGTTTTGGGGTTTCGGTTCCGGCACGAAAAGTGGTGCGAAAATTGGCCAGCGAAGGCCATTCTGGCCACATTTGATACGAAAATACTTGCTGTTGCTTTTTCGCAATGGACCACACCCAATCATCTCCATTTGACCCAAAACTCATGTTTAGCGTGGTTTTCAAGGTTTTTGTTTCGGAACGAAAAATGGTGCGAAAATCGGCCAAGGACGGCCATTCTGGCCATGTTTGACACGAAAATACTTGCAGTTTGTTTTTCGCAACAGACACACCCAATCATCCCCATTTGACCTAAAACTCATGTTTAGCGTGCTTTTGGGGTTTTTGTTTCAGAACGAAAAATGGTGCAAAAATCGACCAGGGAAGCCCATTCTGGCCACGTTTGATACGAAAATACTTGCAGTTGGTTTTTTCGCAACGGACACACCCAATTATCCCCATATCACTCAAAACTCATGTTTAGCGCGTTTTCGAGGTTTTTGTTTCGGAACGAAAAATGGTGCAAAAATTGACCAGGGAAGACGTTTGATACGAAAATACTTGCAGTTTGTTTTTTCGCAACGGACACACCCAATCATACCAATTCACTCAAAACTAATGTTTAGCGCGGTTTTCGAGGTTTCGGTTTCCGGCACGAAAAAGTGGTGCGAAAATTGGCCAGCGAAGGCCATTCTGGCCACGTTTGATACGAAAATACTTGTTGTTGCTTTTTTCGCAACGGATACACCCAATCATCTCCATTTGACCCAAAACTCATGTTTAGCGTGGTTTTCGGGTTGTTGTTTCCGGAACGAAAATGGTGCGAAAATCTGTCAGGGAAGGGCATTCTGGCCATGTTTCGTACGAAAATACTTGGAGTTGGTTTTTTCGCAACAGACACCCAATCATCCCCATTTGACCCAAAACTCATGTTTAGCGTGGTTTTCGGGGTTTTTGTTCCGGAACGAAAAATGATGCAAAAATCGGCCAGGGAAGGCCATTCTGCCATGTTTGATACGAAAATACTTGCGGTTGGTTTTTCGCAACGGACACAAAACTCATGTTTAGCGCGGTTTTCAGGGTTTTTGTTCCGAAATGAAAAATGGTGCGAAAATCGGCCAATCATCCCCATTTGACCCCAAAACTCATGTTTAGCGCGGTTTTTGGGGTTTTTGTTCCGTAACGAAAAATGATGCAAAAATCGGCCAGGGAAGGCCATTCTGCCACGTTTGATACGAAAATACTTGCAGTTACTTTTTTCGCAACGGACACACCCAATCATCCCCATTTGACTCAAAACTCATGTTTAGCGCGGTTTTCAGGGTTTTCGGTTCCGGCACGGAAAGTGGTGCGAAAATTGGCCAGCGAAGGCCATTCTGGCCACATTTGATACGAAAATACTTGCAGTTGCTTTTTTCGCAACGAACACACCCAATCATCTCCATTTGACCCAAAACTCATGTTTAGCGTGGTTTTCAGGATTTTTGTTCCACAACGAAAAATGGTGCGAATATCGGCCAGGGAAGGCCATTCTGGCCATGTTTGATACGAAAATACTTGCAGTTGGTTTTTCGCAACGGACACACCCAATCATTCCCATTTGACCTAAAACTCATGTTTAGCGCGATTTTCGGGGTTTTTGTTGCGGAACGAAAAATGGTGCAAAAATTGAGCAGGGAAGGCGTTTGATACGAAAATACTTGCAGTTGGTTTTTTCGCAACGGACACACCCAATCATCCCCATTTCACTCAAAACTCATGTTTAGCGCGGTTTTCGAGGTTTCGGTTCCGGCACTAAAAGTGGTGCGAAAATTGGTCAGCGAAGGCCATTCTGGCCACATTTGATACGAAAATACTTGCAGTTGTTTTTTTTCGCAACGGACACACCCAATCATCCCCATTTGACCCAAAACTCATGTTTAGCGTGGTTTTCGGGGTTTTTGTTCTGGAACGAAAAATGGTGCGAAAATCGGCCATGGAAGGTCATTCTGCCACGTTTGATACGAAAATACTTGCAGTTGTTTTTTTCGCAACGGACACACCCAATCATCCCCATTTGACCCAAACCTCATGTTTAGCGCGGTTTTCGTGGTTTCGGTTTCGGCACAAAAGTGGTGCGAAAATTGGCCAGCGAAGGCCATTCTGGCCATGTTTGATACGAAAATACTTGCAGTTGTTTTTTTTCGCGGTGGACACACCCAATCATCCCCATTTGTCCCAAAACTCATGTTTAGTGTGGTTTTCGGGGTTTTTGTTCGGGAACGAAAAATGGTGCGAAAATCGGCCAGCGAAGGCCATTCTGCCACGTTTGATACGAAAATACTTGCAATTGGTTTTTTCGCAACACACACCCAATCATCCCCATTTGACCCAAACCTCATGTTTAGCGCGGTTTTCAGGGTTTCGGCTTCGGCACAAAAGTGGTGCGAAAATTGGCCAGCGAAGGCCATTCTGGCCATGTTTGATACGAAAATACTTGCAGTTGTTTTTTTTCGCAGCGGACACACCCAATCATCCCCATCTGTCCCAAAACTCATGTTTAGTGTGGTTTTCGGGGTTTTTGTTCGGGAACGAAAAATGGTGCGAAAATCGGCCAGCGAAGGCCATTCTGCCACGTTTGATACGAAAATACATGCCATTGGTTTTTTCGCAACAGACACACCCAATCATCCCCATTTGACCCAAACCTCATGTTTAGCACGGTTTTCGTGGTTTCGGTTTCGGCACAAAAGTGGTGCGAAAATTGGCCAGCGAAGGCCATTCTGGCCATGTTTGATACGAAAATACTTGCAGTTGTTTTTTTCGCAGTGGACACACCCAATCATCCCCATTTGTCCCAAAACTCATGATTAGTGTGGTTTTCGGGGTTTTTGTTCGGGAACGAAAAATGGTGCGAAAATCGGCCAGCGAAGGCCATTCTTCCACGTTTGATACGAAAATACTTGCAATTGGTTTCTTCGCAACAGACACACCCAATCATCCCCATTTGACTCAAAACTCATGTTTAGTGCGGTTTTCAGGGTTTTTGTTCCGGAACGAAAAATGGTGCAAAAATCGGCAAGGTAAGGCCATTCTGCCACGTTTGATACGAAAATACTTGCAGTTGGTTTTTTCGCCAGGGACACACCCAATCATCCCCATTTGACTCAAAACTCATGTTTAGCGCGGTTTTCGGGGTTTCGGTTCCGGCATGGAAAGTGGTGCTAAAATGGTCCAGCGAAGGCCATTTTGGCCACGTTTGATACGAAAATACTTGCAGTTGATTTTTTCGACATGAAAACACCCAATCATCCCCATTTGACCCAAAACTCATGTTTAGCGCGGTTTTTGGGGTTTCGGTTCCGGCACGAAAAGTGGTGCGAAAATTGGCCAGCGAAGGCCATTCTGGCCACATTTGATACGAAAATACTTGCAGTTGCTTTTTTCGCGACGGACACACCCAATCATCTCCATTTGACCCAAAACTCATGTTTAGCGTGGTTTTCAGGATTTTTGTTCCACAACGAAAAATGGTGCGAATATCGGCTAGGGAAGGCCATTCTGGCCATGTTTGATACGAAAATACTTGCAGTTGGTTTTTCGCAACGGACACACCCAATCATTCCCATTTGACCTAAAACTCATGTTTAGCGCGGTTTTCGGGGTTTTTGTTGCGGAACGAAAAATGGTGCAAAAAATTGAGCAGGGAAGACGTTTGATACGAAAATACTTGCAGTTGGTTTTTTTGCAACGGACACACCCAATCATCCCCATTTCACTCAAAACTCATGTTTAGCGCGGTTTTCGAGGTTTCGGTTGCGGCACGAAAAGTGGTGCGAAAATTGGTCAGCGAAGGCCATTCTGGCCACATTTGATACGAAAATACTTGCAGTTGTTTTTTTCGCAACGGACACACCCAATCATCCCCATTTGACCCAAAACTCATGTTTAGCGTGGTTTTCGGGGTTTTTCTTCTGGAACGAAAAATGGTGCGAAAATCGGCCATGGAAGGTCATTCTGCCACGTTTGATACGAAAATACTTGCAGTTGTTTTTTCGCAACGGATACACCCAATCATCCCATTTGACCCAAAACTCATGTTTAGCGTGGTTTTCGGGTTTTTTGTTCGCGAACGAAAAATGGTGCGAAAATCAACCAAGGAAGGCCATTCTGCCACGTTTGATACGAAAATACTTGCGGTTGGTTTTTTCGCAACGGACACAAAACTCATGTTTAGCGCGGTTTTCAAGGTTTCGGTTTCGGCACGAAAAGTGGTGCGAAAATTGGCCAGCGAAGGCCATTCTGGCCACATTTGATACGCAAATACTTGCAGTTGCTTTTTTCGCAACGGACACACCCAATCATCTCCATTTGACCCAAAACTCATGTTTAGCGTGGTTTTCAGGATTTTTGTTCCACAACGAAAAATGGTGCGAATATCGGCCAGGGAAGGCCATTCTGGCCATGTTTGATACGAAAATACTTGCAGTTGGTTTTTCGCAACGGACACACCCAATCATTCCCATTTGACCTAAAACTCATGTTTAGCGCGGTTTTCGGGGTTTTGAACGAAAAATGGTGCAAAAATTGAGCAGGGAAGACGTTTGATACGAAAATACTTGCAGTTGGTTTTTTCGCAACCGACACACCCAATCATCCCCATTTCACTCAAAACTCATGTTTAGCGCGGTTTTCGAGGTTTCGGTTCCGGCATGAAAAGTGGTGCGAAAATTGGTCAGCGAAGGCCATTCTGGCCACATTTGATACGAAAATACTTGCAGTTGTTTTTTTCGCAACGGACACACCCAATCATCCCCATTTGACCCAAAACTCATGTTTAGCGTGGTTTTCGGGGGTTTTGTTCCGGAACGAAAAATGGTCCCAAAAATTGGCCAGCGAAGGCCAGTCTGGCCACGTTTGATACGAAAATATTTGGAGTTGGTTTTTTCGCAACAGATACACCCAATCATCCCCATTTGACCCAAAACTCATGTTTAGCGTGGTTTTCGTGGTTTTTGTTCCGGAACGAAAAGTGGTGCGAAAATTGGCCATGGAAGGCCATTCTGGCCATGTTTGATACGAAAATACTTGCAGTTGGTTTTTTTCGCAGCGGACACACCCAATCATCCCCATTTGTCCCAAAACTCATGTTTAGTGTGGTTTTCGAGGTTTTTGTTCGGGAATGAAAAAATGGTGCGAAAATCGGCCAGCGAAGACCATTCTGCCACGTTTGATACGAAAATACTTGCAATTGGTTTTTTCGCAACAGACACACCCAATCATCCCCATTTGACTCGAAACTCATGGTTAGCGCGGTTTTCAGGGTTTTTGTTCCGGAACGAAAAATGGTGCAAAAATTGGCCAGCGAAGGCCAGTCTGGCCACGTTTGATACGAAAATATTTGGAGTTGTTTTTTCGCAACAGATACACCCAATGATCACCATTTGACCCAAAACTCATGTTTAGGGTGGTTTTCGGGGTTTTTGTTCTAGAACGAAAAATGGTGCGAAAATCGGCAAGGGAAGGCCATTCTGCCACGTTTGATACGAAAATACTTGCAGTTGGTTTTTTCGCCAGGGACACACCCAATCATCCCCATTTGACTCAAAACTCATGTTTAGCGCGGTTTTCGGGGTTTCGGTTCCGGCATGGAAAAGTGGTGCTAAAATGGTCCAGCGAAGGCCATTTTGGCCACGTTTGATACGAAAATACTAGCAGTTGATTTTTTCGACATGAAAACACCCAATCATCCCATTTGACCCAAAACTCATGTTTAGCGCGGTTTTTGGGGTTTTCGGTTCTGGCACGAAAAGTGGTGCGAAAATTGGCCAGCGAAGGCCATTCTGGCCACGTTTGATACGAAAATACTTGCAGTTGGTTTTTTCGCAACGGACACAACCCAATCATCCTCTTTTGACCCAAAACTCATGTTTAGCGTGGTTTTCGGGGTTTTTGTTTCCGAAACGAAAAATGGTGCGAAAATCGGCCAGGGGACGGCCATTCTGGCCATGTCTGATACAAAAATAACTTGCATTTGGTTTTTTCGCAACGGACAACCAATCATCCCTATTTGACCCAAAACTCATGTTTAGCGCGGTTTCGGGTTTTTGTTCTAGAATAAAAAAGGGATGAAAATCTGTCAAGGAAGTGCATTCTGGCCACGTTTGATACGAAAATACTTCAGTTGGTTTTTTCACAACGGACACACCCAATAATCCCCATTTGACCCAAAACTCATGTTTATCGCGGTTTTCGGGCTTTTTGTTCGGAACGAAAAATGGTGCAAAATCGGCCAGGGAGGTCATTCTGGCCATGTTGATACGAAAATACTTGCAGTTTGTTTTTTTGCAACGGACACACCCAATCATCCCCATTTCACTCAAAACTCATGTTTAGCGCGGTTTTCAAGGTTTCGGTTCCGGCACGAAAAGTGGTACGAAAATTGGCAGCGAAGGCCATTCTGGCCACATTTGATACGAAAATACTTGCAGTTGTTTTTTTCGTAACGGACACACCCAATCATCCCCATTTGACCCAAAACTCATGTTTAGCGTGGTTTTCGGGGGTTTTGTTCCGGAACGAAAAATGGTCCCAAAATTGGCCAGCGAAGGCCAGTCTGGCCACGTTTGATACGAAAATATTTGGAGTTGGTTTTTTCGCAACAGATACACCCAATCATCCCCATTTGACCCAAAACTCATGTTTAGCGTGGTTTTCGTGGTTTTTGTTCCGGAACGAAAATGGTGCGAAAATTGGCCATGGAAGGCCATTCTGGCCATGTTTGATACGAAAATACTTGCAGTTGGTTTTTTCACAACGGACACACCCAATCATCCTCTTTGACCCAAAACTCATGTTTTGTGCGGTTTTCGGGGTTTTTTTCGGGAACGAAAAATGGTGCGAAAATCAGCCAGGGAAGGCCATTCTGCCACGTTTGATACGAAAATACTTGCAGTTGGTTTTTTCGCAATGGACACACTGAATCATCCCCATTTGACTCAAAACTCGTGTTTAGCGCGTTTTCAGGGTTTTTGTTCTGGAACGAAAAATGGTGCAAAAATTGGCCAGCGAAGGCCAGTCTGGCCACGTTTGATACGAAAATATTTGGAGTTGTTTTTTCGCAACAGATACACCCAATGATCCCATTTGACCCAAAACTCATGTTTAGGGTGGTTTTCGGGGTTTTTGTTCTAGAACGAAAAATGGTGCGAAAATCGGCAAGGGAAGGCCATTCTGCCACGTTTGATACGAAAATACTTGCAGTTGGTTTTTTCGCCAGGGACACACCCCAATCATCCCCATTTGACTCAAAACTCATGTTTAGCGCGGTTTTCGGGGTTTCGGTTCCGGCATGGAAAGTGGTGCTAAAATGGTCCAGCGAAGGCCATTTTGGCCACGTTTGATACGAAAATACTAGCAGTTGATTTTTTCGACATGAAAACACCCAATCATCCCCATTTGACCCAAAACTCATGTTTAGCGTGGTTTTTGGGGTTTCGGTTCTGGCACGAAAAGTGGTGCGAAAATTGGCCAGCGAAGGCCATTCTGGCCACGTTTGATACGAAAATACTTGCAGTTGGTTTTTTCGCAACGGACACACCCAATCATCCTCTTTTGACCCAAAACTCATGTTTAGCGTGGTTTTCGGGGTTTTTGTTCCGAAACGAAAAATGGTGCGAAAATCGGCCAGGGACGGCCATTCTGGCCATGTCTGATACAAAAATACTTGCATTTGGTTTTTTCGCAACGGACAACCAATCATCCCTATTTGACCCAAAACTCATGTTTAGCGCGGTTTCGGGTTTTTGTTCTAGAATAAAAAAGGGATGAAAATCTGTCAAGGAATGTCATTCTGGCCACGTTTGATACGAAAATACTTCCAGTTGGTTTTTTTCACAACGGACACACCCAATAATCCCCATTTGACCCAAAACTCATGTTTATCGCGGTTTTCGGGCTTTTTGTTCCGGAACGAAAAATGGTGCGAAAATCGGCCAGGGGAGGTCATTCTGGCCATGTTTGATACGAAAATACTTGCAGTTTGTTTTTTGCAACGGACACACCCAATCATTCCCATTTGACCTAAAACTCATGTTTAGCGCGGTTTTCGGGGTTCCGGCACGAAAAGTGGTGACGAAAATTGGCCAGCGAAGGCCATTCTGGCCACGTTTGATACGAAAATACTTGCAGTTGTTTTTTTTCGCAACGACACACCCAATCATCCCCATTTGACCCAAAACTCATGTTTAGAGTGGTTTTCGGGGTTTTTGTTCCGGAACGAAAAATGGTGCCCAAAATTGGCCAGCGAAGGCCATTCTGGCCACGTTTGATACGAAAATATTGCAGTTGGTTTTTTCGCCAGGGACACACCCAATCATCCCCATTTGACTCAAAACTCATGTTTAGCGCGGTTTTCGGGGTTTCGGTTCCGGCATGGAAAGTGGTGCTAAAATGGTCCAGCGAAGGCCATTTTGGCCACGTTTGATACGAAAATACTAGCAGTTGATTTTTTCGACATGAAAACACCCAATCATCCCCATTTGACCAAAACTCATGTTTAGCGCGGTTTTTGGGGTTTCGGTTCTGGCACGAAAAGTGGTGCGAAAATTGGCCAGCGAAGGCCATTCTGGCCACGTTTGATACGAAAATACTTGCAGTTGGTTTTTTCGCAACGGACACACCCAATCATCCTCTTTTGACCCAAAACTCATGTTTAGCGTGGTTTTCGGGGTTTTGTGTTCCGAAACGAAAAATGGTGCGAAAATCGGCCAGGGACGGCCATTCTGGCCATGTCTGATACAAAAATACTTGCATTTGGTTTTTTCGCAACGGACAACCAATCATCCCTATTTGACCCAAAACTCATGTTTAGCGCGGTTTCGGGGTTTTTGTTCTAGAATAAAAAAGGATGAAAATCTGTCAAGGAATGTCATTCTGGCCACGTTTGATACGAAAATACTTCCAGTTGGTTTTTTTCACAACGGACACACCAATAATCCCCATTTGACCCAAAACTCATGTTTATCGCGGTTTTCGGGCTTTTTGTTCCGGAACGAAAAATGGTGCGAAAATCGGCCAGGGGAGGTCATTCTGGCCATGTTTGATACGAAAATACTTGCAGTTTGTTTTTTTGCAACGGACACACCCAATCATCCCCATTTCACTCAAAACTCATGTTTAGCGCGGTTTTCAAGGTTTCGGTTCCGGCACGAAAAGTGGTACGAAAATTGGCCAGCGAAGGCCATTCTGGCCACATTTGATACGAAAATACTTGCAGTTGTTTTTTTCGTAACGGACACACCCAATCATCCCCATTTGACCCAAAACTCATGTTTAGCGTGGTTTTCGGGGGTTTTGTTCCGGAACGAAAAATGGTCCCAAAATTGGCCAGCGAAGGCCAGTCTGGCCACGTTTGATACGAAAATATTTGGAGTTGGTTTTTTCGCAACAGATACACCCAATCATCCCCATTTGACCCAAAACTCATGTTTAGCGTGGTTTTCGTGGTTTTTGTTCCGGAACGAAAAATGGTGCGAAAATTGGCCATGGAAGGCCATTCTGGCCATGTTTGATACGAAAATACTTGCAGTTGGTTTTTTCACAACGGACACACCCAATCATCCTCTTTTGACCCAAAACTCATGTTTTGTGCGGTTTTCGGGGGTTTTTTCGGGAACGAAAAATGGTGCGAAAATCAGCCAGGGAAGGCCATTCTGCCACGTTTGATACGAAAATACTTGCAGTTGGTTTTTTCGCAATGGACACACTGAATCATCCCCATTTGACTCAAAACTCGTGTTTAGCGCAGTTTTCAGGGTTTTTGTTCTGGAACGAAAAATGGTGCAAAAATTGGCCAGCGAAGGCCAGTCTGGCCACGTTTGATACGAAAATATTTGGAGTTGTTTTTTCGCAACGATACACCCAATGATCCCCATTTGACCCAAAACTCATGTTTAGGGTGGTTTTCGGGGTTTTTGTTCTAGAACGAAAAATGGTGCGAAAATCGGCAAGGGAAGGCCATTCTGCCACGTTTGATACGAAAATACTTGCAGTTGGTTTTTTCGCCAGGGACACACCCAATCATCCCCATTTGACTCAAAACTCATGTTTAGCGCGGTTTTGGGGTTTCGGTTCCGGCATGGAAAGTGGTGCTAAAATGGTCCAGCGAAGGCCATTTGGCCACGTTTGATACGAAAATACTAGCAGTTGATTTTTTCGACATGAAAACACCCAATCATCCCCATTTGACCCAAAACTCATGTTTAGCGTGGTTTTTGGGGTTTCGGTTCTGGCACGAAAAGTGGTGCGAAAATTGGCCAGCGAAGGCCATTCTGGCCACGTTTGATACGAAAATACTTGCAGTTGGTTTTTTCGCAACGGACACACCAATCATCCTCTTTTGACCCAAAACTCATGTTTAGCGTGGTTTTCGGGGTTTTTGTTCCGAAACGAAAAATGGTGCGAAAATCGGCCAGGGACGGCCATTCTGGCCATGTCTGATACAAAAATACTTGCATTTGGTTTTTTCGCAACGGACAACCAATCATCCCTATTTGACCCAAAACTCATGTTTAGCGCGGTTTCGGGGTTTTTGTTCTAGAATAAAAAAGGGATGAAAATCTGTCAAGGAATGTCATTCTGGCCACGTTTGATACGAAAATACTTCCAGTTGGTTTTTTCACAACGGACACACCCAATAATCCCATTTGACCCAAAACTCATGTTTATCGCGGTTTTCGGGCTTTTTGTTCCGGAACGAAAAATGTTGCGAAAATCGGCCAGGGCAGGTCATTCTGGCCATGTTTGATACGAAAATACTTGCAGTTTGTTTTTTTGCAACGGACAACCCAATCATCCCTATTTCACCCAAAACTCATGTTTAGCGCGGTTTTCAAGGTTTCGGTTCCGGCAAGAAAAGTGGTGCGAAAATTGGCCAGCGAAGGCCATTCTGGCCACATTTGATACGAAAATACTTGCAGTTGTTTTTTTCGTAACGGACACACCCAATCATCCCAATTTGACCCAAAACTCATGTTTAGCGTGGTTTTCGGGGTTTTTGTTCGGGACGAAAAATGGTGCGAAAATTGGCCAGGGAAGGCCATTCTGCCACGTTTGATACGAAAATACTTGCAGTTGGTTTTTTCGCAACGGACACACCAATCATCCTCTTTTGACCCAAAACTCATGTTTAGCGCGGTTTTCGGGGTTTTTGTTCCGGAACGAAAAATGGTGCGAAAATCGGCCAATCATCCCCATTTGACCCAAAACTCATGTTTAGCGCGGTTTTTGGGGTTTTTGTTCCGTAACAAAAAATGATGCAAAAATCGGCCAGGGAAGGCCATTCTGCCACGTTTGATACGAAAATACTTGCAATTGCTTTTTTCGCAACGGACACACCCAATCATCTCCATTTGACCCAAAACTCATGTTTAGCGTGGTTTTCAGGGTTTTTGTTCCGGAACAAAAAATGGTGCGAATATCGGCCAGGGAAGGCCATTCTGGCCATGTTTGATACGAAAATACTTGGAGTTGGTTTTTTCGCAACAGACACCCAATCATCCCCATTTGACCCAAAACTCATGTTTAGCGCGGTTTTCGGGGTTTTTGTTCCGGAACGAAAAAATGATGTAAAAATCGGCCAGGGAAGGCCATTCTGCCACGTTTGATACGAAAATACTTGCGGTTGGTTTTTTCGCAACGGACACAAAACTCATGTTTAGCGCGGTTTTCGGGGTTTCGGTTTCGGCACGAAAAGTGGTGCGAAAATTGGCCAGGGAAGGCCATTCTGGCCACATTTGATACGAAAATACTTGCAGTTGCTTTTTTCGCAACGGACACACCCAATCATCTCCATTTGACCCAAAACTCATGTTTAGCGTGGTTTTCAGGGTTTTTGTTCCGGAACGAAAAATGGTGCGAATATCGGCCAGGGAAGGCCATTCTGGCCATGTTTGATACGAAAATAATTGCAGTTGGTTTTTCGCAACGGACACACCCAATCATCCCCATTTGACCTAAAACTCATGTTTAGCGGGGTTTTCGAGGCTTTGTTGCGGAACGAAAAATGGTGCAAAAATTGACCAGGGAAGACGTTTGATACGAAAATACTTGCAGTTGGTTTTTTTCGCAACGGACACACCCAATCATCCCCATTTCACTCAAAACTCATGTTTAGCGCGGTTTTCGAGGTTTCAGTTCCGGCACGAAAGGTGGTGTGAAAATTGGTCAGCGAAGGCCATTCTGGCCACATTTGATATGAAAATACTTGCAGTTGTTTTTTTCGCAACGGACACACCCAATCATCCCCATTTGACCCAAAACTCATGTTTAGCGTGGTTTTCGGGGTTTTTGTTCTGGAACGAAAAATGGTGCGAAAATCGGCCATGGAAGGTCATTCTGCCACGTTTGATACGAAAATACTTGCAGTTGTTTTTTCGCAACGGGCACACCCAATCATCCCCATTTGACCCAAAACTCATGTTTAGTGTGGTTTTTGGGGTTTTTGTTCGGGAACGAAAAATGGTGCGAAAATCGGCCAGCGAAGGCCATTCTGCCACGCTTGATACGAAAATACTTGCAATTGGTTTTTTCGCAACAGAACACCCAATCATCCCCATTTGACTCGAAACTCATGTTTAGCGCGGTTTTCAGGGTTTTTGTTCCGGGACGAAAAATGGTGCAAAAATTGGCCAGCGAAGGCCAGTCTGGCCACGTTTGATACGAAAATATTTGGAGTTGTTTTTTCGCAACAGATACACCCAATCATCCCCATTTGACCCAAACCTCATGTTTAGCGTGGTTTTCGTGGTTTCGGTTTTGGCACAAAAGTGGTGCGAAAATTGGCCAGCGAAGGCCATTCTGGCCATGTTTGATACGAAAATACTTGCAGTTGTTTTTTTGCAATGGACACACCCAATCATCCTCTTTTGACTCAAAACTCATGTTTAGCGTGGTTTTCGGGGTTTTTGTTCCGAAACGAAAAATGGTGCGAAAATCGGCCAGGGATGGCCATTCTGGCCATGTCTGATACGGAAATACTTGCAATTGGTTTTGTCGCAACGGACACAACCAATCAGCCCTATTTGACCCAAAACTCATGTTTAGCGCGGTTTCGGGGTTTTTGTTCTGGAATAAAAAATGGGATGAAAATCTATCGAGGAATGTCATTCTGGCCACGTTTGATACGAAAATACTTCCAGTTGGTTTTTTCGCAACGGACACACCCAATAATCCCCATTTGACCCAAAACTCAAGTTTAGCGCGGTTTTCAAGGTTTTTGTTCCGGAACGAAAAATGGTGCGAAAATTGGCCAGCGAAAGCCATTCTGGCCACGTTTGATACGAAAATACTTGCAGTTGCTTTTTTCGCAACAGACACACCCAATCATCTCCATTTGACCCAAAACTCATGTTTAGCGTGGTTTTCGGGGTTTTTGTTCTGGAACGAAAAGTGGTGCGAAAATTGGCCAGCGAAGGCCATTCTGGCCATGTTTGATACGAAAATTCTTGCAGTTGGTTTTTTCGCAACGGACATACCCAATCATACCATTTGACCCAAAACTAAAGTTTCGCGCGGTTTTCGTGGTTTCGGTTCCGGCATGAAAAGTTGTGCGAAAATTGGCCAGCGATGTCCATTCTGGCCACGTTTGATACGAAAATATTTGGAGTTGGTTTTTTCGCAACGGATACACCCAATCATCCCATTTGACCCAAAACTCATGTTTAGCGTGGTTTTCGGGTTTTTTGTTCGCGAACGAAAAATGGTGCGAAAATCGACCAAGGAAGGCCATTCTGCCACGTTTGATACGAAAATACTTGCAGTTGGTTTTTTCGCAACGGACACACCCAATCATCCCCATTTGACTCAAAACTCATGTTTAGCGCGGTTTTCAGGGTTTTTGTTCCGGCACGAAAAGTGGTGCGAAAATTGGCCAGCGAAGGCCATTCTGGCCACGTTTGATACGAAAATACTTGCAGTTGGTTTTTTCGCAACGGACACACCCAATCATACTCTTTTGACCCAATCATGTTTAGCGCGGTTTTCGTGGTTTCGGTTCCGGCACAAAAAGTGGTGCAAAAATTGGCCAGCGAAGGCCATACTGGCCACGTTTGATACGAAAATACTTGCAGTTGGTTTTTTCACAACGGACACACCCAATCATCCCCGTTTGACCCAAAAAAACTCATGTTTAGCGCGGTTTTTGGGGGTTTTTGTTCCGAAATGAAAAATGGTGCAAAAATCGGCCAATCGTCCCCATTTGACCCAAAACTCATGTTTAGCGCAGTTTTCGGGGTTTCGGTTCCGGCACGGAAAGTGGTGCGAAAATTGGCCAGCGAAGGCCATTCTGGCCACGTTTGATACAAATACTTGCAATTGCTTTTTTCGCAACGGACACACCCAATCATCTCCATTTGACCCAAAACTCATGTTTAGCGTGGTTTTCGGGGTTTTTGTTCCGTAATGAAAAATGGTGCGAAAATCGGCGAGGGAAGGACATTCTGGCCATGTTTGATACGAAAATACTTGGAGTTGGTTTTTTCGGAACAGACACCCAATCATCTCCATTTGACCCAAAACTCATGTTTAGCGCGGTTTTCGGGGTTTTTGTTCCGGAACGAAAAATGATGCAAAAATCGGCCAGGGAAGGCCATTCTCCCACGTTTGATACGAAAATACTTGCAGTTGGTTTTTTTGCAACGGACACACCCAATCTTCCCCATTTGACTCAAAACTCATGTTTAGCGTTGTTTCGGGGTTTCGGTTCCGGCACGGAGCGAAGGCCATTCTGGCCATGTTTGATACGAAAATACCTGCAGTTGGTTTTTTCGCAACGAATACACCCAATCATCCCTATTTGACTCAAAACTATTTTTTAGCGCAGTTTTCGAGGTTTCGGTTCTGACACGAAAAGTGATGCGAAAATTGGCCAGCGAAGGCCATTCTGACCACGTTTGATACGAAAATACTTGCAGTTGGTTTTTTCGCAACGGACACATCCAATCATCCTCATTTGACCAAAAACTCATGTTTAGCGTGGTTTTCCGGGTTTTTGTTTCGGAACGAAAAATAGTGCGAAAATCGGCCAGGGAAGGTCATTCTGGCCATGTTTGACACGAAAATACTTGCAGTTGGTTTTTTCGCAATGGACACAAGAGTGAAGAGGAGCCAAAAATGGAGATCAAGAAATCCACCAGCCGCAAAAATGGAGAGAGTGAGCTCCTCACACACTGTTCTGTACTGTTGGGCAGAGGAGGGAGAGACGAGATCGAAGCTTTATACTGTACACAACATCACTTTCGGTTCAAGACACGAACCGGTAGTGAAACACCACATCACTGTCAGTTGGTGGCTTGAACCGGCTGATTGAATTTTGCATGCATGACAGTGAAACACCACATAACTGTCATTCAGAAAAAATGAGCATGACTCCTCGGCATATAGGAAAGAAGGAGATTCTGACGTGGGTATGCATGCGTGAGATGATTACTTGAACTGGTTGGCTTGGATGAATAGGAACATGCACTTGGGAGTTCATGATGGTAGCTACTGGCTAGAAATTAAGGAGGAGTGGAACAGGCGACGGATCATGAGTTCACGCACACGATGGAATAGAAACTGATTAGCATTAGTTTTCGTGGAGTGTATGTAGGCATTCATGTACTTTCATAAATTGAGTGCTAGTGAATATTTCAGAAGTCGACAAGGCTAGACGGTGCCCCACGAAACGGTAGCTTGTACGTGCAGCTAGCTGGTACTTCCATTGATACGCATGCAGAGAAGAGATATTAAGAGAGAGAAAACTAATGATAAAATAGAAGCCACAAGTGTTATAATTAGCGAAAGTCTTGGACCTTGGTTCTTGCAACATATTGAGAGGGACAGAGATATTTGTTTGTAGACGTGTCATGCGCATGCAAAGAATTGAATATGGTGAGAAAGAAAAGGAGACAAAAAGGGAAATTGAATTTACAAATGCCGATAGCTTTTTAGGAGACTAAGAAGTGATCACGTGGAGAGAGATAGTGAATGCACAAAGATTTAACATGAGATAAAAATGATCTTAAACAAACAAGTATTAAATAGTTTGACAATGATTTTACTAAATTCTATTTAAATTACTTTTGAAAAACAAGGACCAAAAGTAAATTATTTGGACCACACAAATATTGTTTTATAAAGTTAAAGGCTCATTTGCAAAACATGTCTTTTTCATAAATATTTTATAAAGTAACTCAATTTATCAACATAATTAATCAATTTTATAAAACAAAGGAATTAACTAAGTTTTTGTAAACATTTTTATTAACCAAAGAGGGGTTAAAGGTATTGTTAAAAGTTGTGAAATAATTATTAAAACATTTTTAAAACCATTACAGACCCTTTTTCATAAAAGAAAACATGACTAGGGCTAGTTCTGGGATTCAAGGTAGACAAGAGGGGTAGAAAGGGAGTTTACCAAGGCACAGAAAACAGTGGGCAAAATTGACAAGAACACAGGGGGTCTGTATGCAAGATGTGTAGCTACTATCGGCGGGGTGGCCCACCAGGCGACACATGAAGCCACATGATTGGCAGGGTCCATGGGAGGGTGTTGGACCATACGCTGGGGCATGGACCACCGGTCCATCATGGACTGACACGAGTCAACTATCCCAGCTTCTCGGCATTGTTAGAAGTAAGCACCCTGATCTTTGGTGCAACCATGCTCACTAGAAAAAGGATGGCTATCTAGTCCCATACTACCTTTGGTCTTCTCCAAGCCAATTCTTCCTTTGTTGATGGACTTATGGATAATATCCCTGAAAGTCCTGCAGTCATTGGTGTTATGGATAGAGGAATCATGGAACTTGCAGTACCTCTTTGTGTTGAGCTCCTCGGTCGATGGGATCTTATGACTTCCTATCAATTTAGTATGACCTTTGTCAAGCAGGTAATCAAATATCTTGTCAGTCTTGGTGATGTCGAACCCATACTTTTTCACCTCTTGTGTGGTTTTGGCTTTTCCCCAAGGCATATACTCTACATGTTTCCAAACCCAATCCATAGCGGTTACTTCATTGTCTTCATCATCACTATCTACAACATTAGTTTGGTCTTCTAGGAAGAAAGACTCATAATTATAATCAACATTGCCAGTCTTATGAGGTTTATTGTTGTAGAGTGAATATCTAAACTGTGCTTCAAAACTGGCAATTTTACTGTCCAAAGTAGCTAGATTAGGGTAATCAAACCCAATTTCTCTCTAATTGCTGGTATTAGCCCTCGAATTGCAATGCTGACAATCTCTACATCTGATAATGTTAGAGTGTAGTTTTGATTCCTGACATCTTGGAACCTCTGGATATAGTAGCTTCCAGATTCATTGTTTTCCTGCCTCATGTCAAGTCTGTAATTCCCTTCTCCATGGTTCTAGAGTCAAAATATTGGTCAAATTTGGACTCGAGATCTTCCGAACTCTAAGCGTTGGTTCATCAGCTACTTCTCCAAGCCGAACCAAGTATTGACTGATATGCTCCATAGTTGATGTTGAGCCTGTCCCAGTAAACTTGGTAAATTCAGGTATCATGTACCTAGGCGGCAAGACCACCTGATCATACCACTTTGGATATGGCTTCTTGTAGGCAATAGATGGATTCTTGGGCTTCTGACGGAATTGGTGGTGTACCATATCAGTCACCTAGCTCATCAACTGGTCTATATGGAATGGTGGCCAATGCTAAGGAACTTGGTTCACTTGGCCCTGTTGGCCATTGTTCTGATACCTTAGAGCATTCAGGTACCTAGGGTTCTCTTGAGCATTCGGATAGTAGTAATCAACAACATAGTGATATCCAGGAGGAACTAGACATCACTCTTCCCTAGAATGATGGAGCATTGAAATCTCTGGCCAGTTTCCTACCACAAGGAGCATATTTTTGTAGCCGATGTGTTAATATTGCTATTCACCATTGACTGTTGCACTGGTTGCTGCATAATGCCCCTCCATTAATAGGAGCATTCAGTATTGGCTGGCCTCCAGAGGTATGTTATCCTGATGATTGACTCCCTAAGTCTTGATGATTTCCACCTGAATTGGAATATGTTGGACCTCTTCTCTCCGGACTCAGACCGAAAGCCTCTTTCACAACATTGGATATGCTATTTGTAAACAATTCATTGTGATTTGAAAGCATTATAGACATGGCTTTATTGATGGTTTCATACATAGCTTCATGTTGTATTTTTACTCTTGGATCTTCATCAGCATCCATGACTACTCTTGGAAGGAAGGTCTTCTACATGATCTTCTTGTCTCTAGTCTTGCTAAAAGATAGCAAACACATGTCTCGGTATTGGTATATAGTATTTTGAACCATATCCCTACACTCATCAGGGAGCTCTTCCAGAGTCACATTCAACACATTAGAGTTGTCCATGGTTGACGGTTGTGGTGTCCTATCGGGTCTGCCAAAAATGTGTTGACACTAAAAATGTGTACCTAGCGACAGACACACTAAGGCCCTCAGAGAATGTTTGGAGCAAAGTACGGAACTCTTGAGCCTCCAATGACAAAGCCGAACATGGTGATTCGAACCTAGGGCGTGCCTGTCAATTTGACCTACAATTAACACGAAGAGAAAAATGTCAAATTATAGAACCTGTCGGTTGTTGCTAGACAGTTCCACGATGTATGTGTTGGGAATATGCCCTAGAGGTAATCATAGAGATGATGTATTCCTTGTATCCATGACATGTTATGAATATCCATTAAAAAAACTTGTATCGATTAGCAATTATGTGAATTGCTTGTGAAACTCTTTTACTTGTATGGTTATTATAAAAGTTGTCCCTGATCAGAGTTCGTGCAAGAATGCACATGAATATTAGATCAGCACATTATTAGTTGATGACTATGTTTCACAAGTCATGGACATGAGATGTCAAACTAATAATGTGGGCACATGTAGGACATGGTGCTGGATAGACCCGACATGAGATTGTCTCTATACACATCGTGTACGTTATGTCCTTAGACCTGAGATTGTCGTATGTACTCAAGATGTGAAACGACCTACCCTAAGACTACCAAACGCTACTCCATGATTGGGTAGTTATAAAGGTAGCTTTTGGGTTTGTCAGGAAACATGCTGTGAGACATGGTCAATCAAGATGAAATTTGCCACTCTCTATATGAGAGAGATATCACTGGATCACTCAAATGATTAGATCATGAAATGCATGGCCGTGCTTGGGTTAAGTGTTAACCCACGAGTTGAACCAAATATCATGAGGCAAAGGAATAACATGTATATTGTATTGTGGTGGTTCCTCTGATATGATCATAGCATATGCATAGGAGTTGACACACCTTGCTAGAGGTCGCTATCAACTATTGGTCGAGTAAGAGTACTTGGGTCATGTCTATGTGTGCGTGAGCCCATAGGGTCGCACGCTTAAGGGGCTGGAAGCCTAATTCGGGTTGGACCCGAATTAGACTAGGTTTAGGGTTGCTAATGGGCCTCCAACGTGGGAGCTCATTAGGACGCCTATATAAGCAAGGGGAGACGCGGGGTGAGTTGCACTCACGTCCTTTGGCAGCCGCCGTCGCCCTCCCCACGCTTGCGCCTAGTACTCCTCGCGGACCTAGCAGTCCAGAGGCGTGACGCTTCTTCCCAGCACGTGTGGGATTCCTCGGAGGTGCTGCATCTGGAGCACAAGGACGAACCGCGAGAAGGAGACGTTGAGACAGACGACCTCGCAACTGCACGACACTACTGCGACGCGCACTACTACATCAAGTCGCTTCCGCTGCACCTGTGCGTCTAGTGGTAATCCCGTGATCTATAACTAGCACTAGTTCCTGGTTTATGGGGTAGAAAAATTTTGTTTTCTGGCTAGCGTAGCAACCTCATAACCCTACAGTGGTATTGGAGCCGTTAGTTGCCTCGTTATACATTCGGGTCGAGCATATGGTGATATGCGCGGTTTAAGATCAATCTCTGATCATGGTTCGTGATCTTGCCACGTTGGTATTGTAACGATCTACTCGTACCGGTCGGAATTCCGCCATCCGAGTTAAGTGATACATGTAAACCCAATTATGGTGAGTTGGAGATCAATAAGATTGGTCGAATCGAACCTAGGTCAAGTTCCAGGCGCATACGATGCGCGGCGGCGACGGATTGGATCCGCTGTCGAAGGGGAATTTTGCAGAAAAGTGTTGTTCGGTAAAACGGCCATAACTTTTGCATACGACCTCGGAACGAGAAAAACCTTCAATGAAAATCGTGCGCCAGAAAATTTCGTGGTTTCAACAAAAATTAGATTTGCAAAAAACAGCTTGCAAAATTGAGTTTTCAGCGTTTTAAGTTTAGACGTCGGAATCGGTTCACTCTGTTTTGCAGGTATTCGTGATTGGTTAGCCCTTATGTGTATGTGATGCATGTATGTAATTAATTCATGGCTTGCACGTCATGATTAAGACAATATGGCTGGAGCCACAGATATTGTCCATTCATATGTAATGGCCTGCGTGCCAATCTATGATGATCCTACGACTATGTAATTTTACTTCACTATGTTATGGTAGTGATAGATAGTCTTGGTGGACTCATCATGGAGGATGGCATACTTCTATCATGGAGATGGCGATCACCATGATGAACAGATTGATAGAGATGGAGATCTCCAAAGGAATAATGGGCTATACCAAGTCAAATCTATGTTTATGTTGTTCTTACGATGTTCTACTTTCACGTGCGATAATGTTTTTGTCTACATATGCGGTAGTGAAGTAGAATGATCCCTCAACAATGTTTAAGTCATAATGCTTCCCCAAACCTTGCACTGTCACATGTCTCGTACGATCGGTGGCGGGTCTATGAAATTAGGGTGCCACTGGTTTTCCTTGACTAGACAGGTTTGTGTCAGACACTTACAAGCAGAAGGTTTGGTTACTTGAACAAGGTTATCCTAACGGTTAGGGACCTTGGAGCATTAGTTGTTGGTAACACAAGCATAGAGATGCCACCAAACAACAAGAGTCATATGTGATATGATTAGCAAGGAGTTGCTTACCGATCTACCATGTCTCCTAGCAGTGATGCTAAAGCTCACTAGTAGACTTGTTAGTTGCGGGTCTTGAATCACTAAGTTTCAATAGAGGGATATTGATTTTAGTGAGAGTAGATTCTATTAAAAGTTTAATATGATTTACTCTGTCTTGGATACATTGTCTTAGTATTTTGCATTACTTTTGTTGTAGATGGCTCCTAGTAATCAACCATTTACTTTGCGTTCAATTCTTGAGAAAGATAAGTTGAATGGAACAAACTATGCGGATTGGATCCGCAACCTGAGAATTGTTCTCAGGGCTGAGAAAAAGGAAGATGTTCTAGACACCCCATTACCAGATGAGCCTGCTGATAATGCACCTGCTGTAGAGAAAACCGCTTACAAGAAAACATGTGATGTTGATCTTAAAGTGGGTTGCCTTATGCTCACTTGCATGGAGCCAGATCTCCAGATGCAATTTGATAATAATCATGCAGCGTATGATATGATCGTGGCGCTTAATGATATGTTTCAGACTCAAGCCAGGACTGAAAGGTTCAATGTTTCCAAGGCTTTTGTCGAAACCAAGCTTGCAGAAGGCGCAGCAGTTGGCCCACATGTGATCAAGATGGTTGGTCACACTCAGAGATTGGAGAAGCTAGGCTTACCAATGGGCCCAGAGTTGGCCAGTGATTTCATACTTGCGTCTCTTCCGCCTAGCTATGGGAACTTCATTTCGAACTACCATATGCATGGGGCGGAGAAGGGCTTGAATGAATTGTGCGGCATGCTTAAAACAACAGAAGCTGATATCAAGAAAGGTGTTGGTAGTAGCCATGTGATGGCAGTCCAAAACAAGCCTAACTTTAAGAAGAGGGCTTGGAAGAAGAAGAAGGCGATGGCTAAAGATCAGATCTCTAAGCCAAACCCTCCTCCTGCGCCCAAGGTTGTTGGACAAGCTGCTGAAGCTAAATGCTTTCATTGTAATGGGAAAGGTCACTGGAAAAGGAACTGCAAGTTGTACTTGGAATCCTTGAAGGATGGCGGTGGTAAAGGTACTCCCGCTGCTTGTACACTTGTTGTTTATGTTACAGAAATTTTTCTCGCTGATTCTTATATTAATTCTTGGGTATTTGATACCGGATCGGTTGCTCATATTTGCAATACGATGTAGGGAATGATAAGAAGTAGAAGCGTGAAAAGAGGAGAAGTTGATTTCAGCGTGGGCAACAATGCAAGAGTTGCTGCGTTGAGCGTTGGGACGATGCAACTTCACCTCCCGTCAGGATTTATCATGGAATTGAATAATTGTTATTTTGTTCCTAGTTTAAGTCGAAACATTGTGTCACCTTCATGTTTGAGGAAGGATGGTTATTCATTTGCGAGTAAAGACAATGGTTGTGTGATCTCAAAGAATGACATGTTTGTGGCTTTTGCATCCATTGTGAATGGGTTGTTTATTTTAAATCTTGATGATGAACCTATATGTAATATTAATGCTAAAAGGCCTCAGCTTAATCAGTTAAGTCCTACTTATATGTGGCATTGTCATTTAGGTCATATAAGTGAGAATCGCATGAAGAGGCTCCATTCAGATGGGCTTCTAACTTCGTTTGATTTTGAATCATATGAGACATGTGAGGCTTGCCTATTGGTAAGATGACCAAGTTGCCTTTCACAGGTTTTCCTGAGAGGGCGGCAGACTTATTGGAACTTGTACATACTGATGTATGTGGACTAATGAGTACGACAGCTAGAGGCGGATTTCAATACTTCATAACCTTCACTGATGATTTTAGTATATATGGATATATCTACTTAATGAAACATAAGTCTGAAACATTTGAAAAGTTCAAAGAATTTCAGAATGAAGTAGAGAATCAACGTGGCAGGAAAATTAAAGCCTTGCGATCTGATCGTGGAGGCGAATATTTGAGCCATGAGTTTAGCAATCATCTAAAGAGTTGTGGAATTGTTCCACAGCATACGCCACCTGGAACGCCTCAGAGAAACGGCGTATCCGAGCGACGTAATCGGACTTTATTGGACATGGTTCGGTCTATGATGAGCCAGTCAGACCTACCACTCTCGTTTTGGGGATATGCTCTAGAAACAACCGCTTTCACATTAAATAGGGTACCGTCTAAGTCCGTAGTTAAGACACCACATGAGATGTGGACTGGTAAGAGTTCTAATTTGTCTTTTCTAAAGATTTTGGGTTGTGAAGTTTATGTCAAACGACTCATGTCAGATAAACTAACACCCAAGTCGGACAAATGCTTTTTCGTGGGATATCCAAAGGAAACTTTAGGGTATTACTTCTACAACCAATCAGAGGGCAAAGTGTTTGTTGCTCGGAATGGTGTCTTCTTAGAGAAAGAGTTTCTCAATAAAGAGAAGAGTGGACAAAAGGTGTATCTTGAAGAAGTTCAAGATGAGACAATAGGGGATAACTCTATGAGTGATGCTAATGTAGCAGAACAAGTTGAGATACATGTGGCAAGAGAAACACCACCACTACCACGAAGGTCAGCAAGAATCCATGAGGCACGTGGGGAAGTGTTGTTGTTAGACGATGATGAACCTGCGACATACGCAGAAGCAATGATGGACCCAAATTCCGAGGAATGGCAAAGTGCCATGAGATCCGAGATAGATTCCATGGGAGACAATCAAGTTTGGAACTTGGTTGACCCGCCTGATGGGGTTAAACCCATAGAGTGCAAATGGGTCTATAAAAAGAAAAAGGATATGGATGGAAACGTTCACGTCTATAAAGCTCGACTTGTTGCAAAGGGTTTTCGGCAAGTTCAAGGAGTTGACTATGACGAGACATTCTCGCCGGTAGCGATGCTTAAATCTATCCAGATCATTTTAGCAATTGCTGCTTATTTCGATTATGAGATTTGGCAGATGGATGTTAAAACAGCCTTTCTAAATGGAAATTTGGAAGAGGACGTGTATATGATATAGCCCGAAGGCTTTGTTGATCCTAAAAATGCTGGAAAAATATGCAAGCTAAAGAAATCCATTTATGGATTAAAGCAAGCATCTCGGAGTTGGAATATTCGTTTTGATGAAGTGATCAAAGGGTTTGGCTTTCGTCAGAATGAAGAAGAACCTTGTGTTTACAAGAGGGAAAGTGGGAGCGATGTTGTATTTCTAATCTTGTATGTGGATGACATACTATTGATTGGGAATGACATTCCTATGTTGCAATCCGTAAAGACTTCACTGAATAATATTTTTTCTATGAAGGATTTAGGAGAAGCAACATACATTTTAGGCATTAAGATCTATAGAGATAGATCAAAGAGGCTTATACGATTAAGCCAAGATACATACATTGACAAGGTGTTGAAACGGTTCAACATGGAACAATCCAAGAGAGGGTTCTTGCCTATGTCACATGGTATGCGTTTTAGCGAGAAGCAGTGTCCTACGACAGCTGATGAGCAGAAGCGCATGAGTAAGGTTCCATATGCTTCGGCCATTGGTTCCATTATGTACACCATGATATGTACTCGCCTAGATGTCTCATATGCTCTAAGTGTTGCGAGCAGGTACCAAGCTAATCCAGGTGAGGGTCACTAGACGCTTGTTAAAAACATCCTTAAGTACTTGAGAAGGACTAAAGATGTGTTCCTAATCTATGGAGGTGAGGAGGAGCTCGTTGTAAATGGTTACACCGATGCCAGCTTCCAAACTGACGTGGATGATTCACAATCTCAATCAGGTTTTGTGTTCACAATAAATGGTCGTAAGCTGGAAGAGTTCCAAGCAGGAGACGGTAACCGATTCTACAACAGAAGCCGAGTACATTGCAGCTTCTACCGCTCCAAAGGAAGGTGTTTGGATGAGGAGGTTTCTCATCGAGCTTGGCGTGGTTCCAAATGCGTCTCGCCCATTGAATCTGTATTGTGATAACAATGGGGCGATAGCGCAGGCTAAGGAGCCTAGGAATCACCAAAAGAACAAACATGTACTGCGGAAGTTTCATCTCATTCGAGAGTTCGTCGGTCGAGATGAGATCAAGATGTGCAAAATACATACGGATTTGAATGTTGCAGATCCTTTGACAAAGGCTCTTCCACAGCCCAAGCATGAGGTGCACGTGAAAGCTATGGGTATTAGATATCTTTGAGATTAGCTCTAGTGCAAGTGGAAGACTATTGGGAATATGCCCTAGAGGTAATCATAGAGATGATGTATTCCTTGTATCCATGACATGTTATGAATATCGATTAAAGACAACTTGTATCGATTAGCAATTATGTGAATTGCTTGCGAAGTTGTCCCTGATCGGAGTTAGTGCAAGAATGCACATGAATATTAGATCAGCACATTATTAGTTGATGACTATGTTTCACAAGTCATGGACATGAGATGTCAAACTAATAATGTGGGCACATGTAGGACATGGTGCTGGACAGACCCGACATGAGATTGTCTCTATACACATCGTGTACGTTATGTCCTTAGACCTGAGATTGTCGTATGTACTCAAGATGTGAAACGACCTACCCTAGGACTACCAAACGCTACTCCGTGACTGGGTAGTTATAAAGGTAGCTTTCGGGACATAGTCAATCAAGATGGAATTTGTCACTCTCCATATGAGAGAGATATCACTGGATCACTCAAATGATTAGATCATGAAATGCATGGTCGTGCTTGGGTTAAGTGTTAAATCACGAGTTGAACCAAATATCATGAGGCAAAGGAATAACATGTATATTGTATTGTGGTGGTTCCTCTGATATGATCATAGCATATGCATAGGAGTTGACACACCTTGCTAGAGGTCGCTATCAACTATTGGCCGAGTAAGAGTACTTGGGACATGTCTATGTGTGCGTGAGCCCATAGGGTCGCACGCTTAAGGGGCTGGAAGCCTAATTCGGGTTGGACCCGAATTAGACTAGGTTTAGGGTTGCTAATGGGCCTCCAACGTGGGAGCTCATTAGGACGCCTATATAAGAAAGGGGTGGGCGTGGGGCGAGATACTTACGTTCTTTGGTAGCCGCCGTCGCCCTCCCCACGCTCGTGCCTAGTACTCCTCGCGGACCTAGCAGTCCAGAGGCGTGACGCTTCTTCCCTACACGTGTGGGATTCCTCGGAGGTGCTGCATCTGGAGCACAAGGACGAACCGTGAGAAGGAGACGTTGAGACGGACAACCTCGCAACTGCACGACACTGCTGCGACGTGCACGACTACATCAAGTCGCTTCCGCTGCACCTGTGCGTCTAGTGGTAACCCCGTGATCTATAACTAGCACTAGTTCCTGGTTTATGGGGTAGAAAAATTTTGTTTTCTAGCTAGCGTAGCAACCTCGTAACCCTACAGTATGGCCCTAAGATAGTTGATGGTCAAAGGAAATTGACTAAAGGGTCAACTCCTAACAATGTAAATCATGTAAAGATAATAGTAAGCTTCGAACATCTATTCATGATGTATAATTAATAAAGCAAGTGATTAGCCGATCTCATCAGTAGATTTATTAATAAGATGTTCTACATGTGACGTTCATCAATTCAAACTATCAAATTAATCAAATATGCTGAATAAAGATTAATCATCAACAGTGGGGTGTTTCTATGCAGCCGGTAATGATAATTAACCCGATAAAGTAGTTTATTTACTAAGAGTGGAGTGTTTCCATGCAGCATAATAGTAAACAAACCAAATTACGTTCAACATATCCAAAGAATTCGATTATGTTTAAACCAGCAAGTGTACATGTATCGTATGATGAAAGCATAGCTGGATCGGCTATTTATCCGATACAGGGTCCATGAGACACAAACAAGATCTATCTGTCAAATTTTAGTTAGATCTAAGATTAAACAAACTTAATCTAACATACTTGATAATGGGGTTCAAAAATATAGCCGATAACAAGTAAATTAAACCAAATCTATTTACTCTCAAATCAGTCTATGATTAAGAAGATATCTCTAACGCACAACATGTATCAATTGAGATCAACGGATTGGTCGATATGGTTCTAAATCTATCATTTTGACGAGGAATAAGCATAGATATACTCAAAACAATAGATTTAGATGACGTTTGAGCTTAATCTAATCTGTCAATCTCAATTGGGCAAGATATTGTTGTAACAAATAAATAAATTAAAACAAACAATATATATAACTTAATGAATCTATTAGATCATCAATCTAATAGAGCGCGCTGATAACTAGCTTAAACGATCACTTATGTGAGATTGAAGCAATGTAGCCCCATAAGTAAGGTTTAAACTGATAACTAGCTCAAATCGAGCTTGCATGAGATTAAACAATATAGTCGTACAAACAAGACATGAATTGTGGCAATACTTACAATCTTAGTTGCTGCTTGTTGAAGGTCTCGCCGAAATATACTATACTCCTACTCCTAAGGGTTTGGCTGGAGCCGAAAGGTTTTGTATTGATTGATTGGATATCTGATACAATGGCATAGACTTTGCTATTTATAACCATAGCATAAGTCCTAGTCTGACACGACTACTAAGCAAATAAATAAAATGGAAAGAAAATATAGCTTTGGTTCCAATCTTTCCCTTCAATAAAGCTCGACGTGTCTATCTTACCGTAACCGACGTAGAACCTCTCTTTCCGCGATCTTTCCTTAGTCGATTACCTTCTTCAAGTTAGCCCACCATTCGGGTTTACTTCTAATATCGGTTGTCTAAGTCTGCCATCAGGACCCACACACGTGCATATTTTGACTCGCCAAAATATGGTGTCAACAGGTAGATATGGTAAGTTTTCATTTGTGACATGCCATGTAAATCATAAGACTGAGTGTCATCAGCAAGTGCCAGAGTTTGTTGCTACTAAAACTATCACATTTGTTTAATTGGTTTCTTGCGCAATTATTAGTATCTAACATTTTTCTACTATGTATGACGGATGTGAACATATCAATGGTAAATGTCAGGTCCATGTTTCTCTGGTTGATAATTATTCTAATAGCTCTTATTTCTTGAGGGAAAGACTCACGATAGCTTACCGATCCCTATAAAAAAAAGGAGTTCACCAATGAACATTTGTTGGTTCAAGTTTGGGTGCACGTGAGGAAAGGTGATAGCTAACACTACAGGGCAGCTGATCTTTGTGCAATTTAGCTTGCTAAAGTACAGAGATGTATCCATGATGTATATGTTCACTACTATAACTAATTAGTATCACTTGCAATGACTTACAAAGGCTGGGAGTTAGTTGTGTTGTTTATTACATTATCTTAACTATATCAAAAAAGGTCTATACGATAGAGTTTGTGAGCATGCTACACCATGCTATTCGTTACTATGTTAATTTTATGAACTTTATTTTGTCTTTTAGATTTGTTACTTTAACGTATGTATGTATTTAATTTTATAATATTATTATATTATCATGTGTTTTTAATACAAAAGTTTAGTTATCCCACGACAACTTACACGATACTAGTAGGATACAAAGGTTTCACAGCAATCACTTTAATAGTACTACTACTATCCTATTTAGGAAAAATGAAGGAACAGGAAATTTTCCTATTACCCAATTGAATTTTGAGTTGTGCTTCCTTCTCATTTCCTGTGACAAGTATCGTGTCAATTTACATGCTTCATACGAGCCTATCTACATATCTGCTAAGAAGATCCAGGAGCAGGTGGGCTCCTGAGAAGCTGTTGCAACAGACGTGCCGCAAGGCGCTGTGTTACACCACCTGCGACACGGGAACCCAAGACACGGGCCTCTGGTTCTTGTAGCACCTGATTATCACAACCACTCTTCTGTATCAGTCACACAATATTCACAGTAGCAGTTGAAAGGTATAGTAAGAGTCTTTAGCAACAGTGTACCTGAACGATTGGTTGCAAAAGGCTCGGATCAAAGTTATTTGAGGATCTCAAAAGACCCCATACTCTGAAAACCTGGTCTCGGAGTTCCATCATCTGTTCTTGTTCAGCCTCACTAAACTTAAAGGGTCCGGCCGGATTGCCACTTGATATTAATGGCTTCAAAAATGATGGAGCTGCATTGTATGAATCGATCAGTGTTCCAATAGTGATGGCTTCTGTTACACGAACTGCCTCTTTCACAACTAACACACGCAATTCCTCCCCATCAGGACCAAGGAGAAGCTTTAGAACAGGCTGTAGTGCATCTTTGGCTGCAAACTCTCTATCTTGGCGCCCTTGAACAAGAAGATTTTCAAGCCTATTCCATCTGCAGAGACATGAATCGTGAACTATAAACAATGCTATCCAAACTAGTGCTTTGATCTGTCAAAAAGACTAAAAAACATATACAGACGAGCAGGTACATGCCTGAATCTTCCATCCTTGAATAGAAGCTCAATTAAAGCATCTCTGAGATATGGATTGGGATCAGTAAGTAGCCTTTTCGCAAAATAAGGATATGATGCAGCAAGCACCTTAAAATCAGGGTCAGCATACAATGCTAAACCTTCTAGTACGGTGAGTGATCGTAGTATCAATGCATAGTATGCCGGTACTGGAATTGAATAAAGAGCTTTCAAAGTTATATCACTCTATCAGAAAAATAAGGAAAGACAAGGAACTAATATTTGTACAATGTACAATGCCAAGCTTACCATTGAATGGGTACTGATAGAGAACAGCACCTAGGCCATCAACTATTGTCTTGAAGTTCAGCTCACTCACTGTTGCATTTAATGCATCGTCAAAGAAATTCTTGAGAGCAGGCACAATCGGGGAAACATCTACATCGGGTTCCAAGAAATCTAGTGCATAATAATCACGAGCCATTGCTTCGTAGTCCCTGTTGACTAAGTGGACAACATGTCCTATAATGGCTACCCTCGCATCCTCTGGTGTTTCACTCATCATGCCAAAATCAAGAAAAGCCAGCTTCCCCTCAGGTGTTGCTAATATATTACCAGGATGAGGGTCAGCATGAAAGTAACCATACTCCAGAAGTTGCCTCAAGCTACACTGGATACCAATGTTGACCAAATCCAGAACTTTCAATCCTTGACTTTCAATAACTGCTTGTTGGTTTAATTTTACACCCTCAATCCACTCCATTGTTAGAACCTTTGCACTTGTGTAATCCCAAAATATATCAGGCACTAATACATCTTGCTTATCGGCATATAATTTTTTAAACCTTCTTGCATTTTGGCCTTCCTGCATTCCGCATTCGTATTAACATTCAATGATAAATGACAACCTTTAGACAAACTAAGGAGAACTACTTCTATAATATTCTACTTTCGAAGGAACTGAGAATTTCAGTTTTGTTCTTGTTCCATTGTATTCTTATTTCATCATAAATGAAACATAGGAAAGCGGTAGATTTATACCCTGCAGCCAGAAAGAGAAGAATAACAGAATGTATGTACATAAGTTCACACAAGGACAAGAAAAATGTACCTGAACATAATTAAGCTCTTGGAAAACTCTTCGAGCAAATTCATCCATGAGGGCAACAACATCGCTGGTTACAATGTCAACATACTTATTTATAAGAAAGCCAATTCCTCTAAGTAGATAAAAATCAAGCCCAATGGCATCCTCAATACTGGGTCTCTGCACCTTCACAGCTACCAGCTTCCCAGAGTATTTCAGCCGTGCTTTATAAACTTGACCTAAACTAGCAGCTGCAATGGGGGAAGGTGAAATTGTTGAGTACATTGAATCAAGCGCGAAGCCAAGCTCTCTCTCAATACATGCAAATGCCTGTTCATCTGGAAACGTGGGAAGTGAATCCTGCAAGAAAGAGAAGACTCAACAGCTGAGACATGGTAGGGACCTTAAATTTGCACTAGAAGTAAGTTCCCAAGTTAGAATGAGGAGTGCATCCTCAATTGGTAACTCTAGAAGATGGAACCGAATGCATCCAAACTAATTAGCTGTTTCATAAGTGACCAACGGCCCAACCCCCTCTAGAAATTGCAAAGCATCTCATAATGGGTCCCTGGGCAGTAGTATATGCATGTTGAATGAACCACAATTCAATATGAAATTGGGCATAGTGCTATGGCGATGCTCTATTTTCAACATCCCCCAAAAAATAATAATAATAAAACTTCTATTGGCGCAATGTTGGTCTGTCAAATCCAAAGGCAAAGCAAGCAAAGAATTGGAAATGGACGCACCTGCAGCTCGGCGAGCTCCTCGAGGTACTCGGCCGGACAGAGGTCGGGGCGCGTGGACAGGCCCTGCCCAATTTTGACGAAGGTTGGGCCGAGCCTAGTGAGGATTGTGCGCAGCTCCACTGCCCTGGTGCGCCTCCTCTCCGAGGACGACTCCCCTCTCCGCTCGTCCAGCAGGACCTTCACCCCGAACGACGCCAGCTTGGACAGCACCTCCGCTGCCCGGAGCGCCACCTGATTGATTACACAGCGGCAAGCAGGGCAGCACGAATCAAAATCTGAGCACCCAGGTTGCGGAGCAGGGGTAGATCAAGTCCAGAATTGGTGGAGGTCTGAGCCCGAGGTGCGTACCTTGAAGGGGCGGGAGCCGTAGCGGGCGGCGAGGAGCTCGGGGCTGTAGACTGTGGCACCGGCGGCACGGGCCATGGCGCGGGCCTCGGCCTGCAGGTCCTCGGCGCGGTCACGGGCGAAGGAGGCGGCCACGGGGGGTCCAAGCGCGGTGGCGGCGCCGTTGGTCGACGCGGGCGGGGAGTCGCGGGGCGAGAGCTGGATGGAGAGGTCGGGGGAGGAGGGTGCGGCGGTGGAGGCGGCACGGAGGAGAGAAGGCGCGCGGTGGCGCCGGGCCCCGCGGCGGTGCGGGGGCGAGGGGAGGGAGAAGGAGACGGTCGCCGTCGTGGACGTGGTGGCCGCCATGGCAGCGGCCGGGCGAGTGGGAGGAGGTGCGGAGGCGGGGGAGCTTTGCGGTGACTGGGGTGGGCGTCGACAGCGCCGGGGCGGTGTTTTCTTACATTTTGGTGGAGTTTGGCTGTTCTCCGAGAGATTTGATATGCGCCACAGAGAGCAGGAGGCGGCGGCGACGTCCACGCCCACGGCACCTGTAGGCAAGCAGGACCGCACGAGCAGCAGCACGGCTTCGGCGACTGACCACTGCCATTTGACAGCGCTCCACGGACTTGGAGCTGATTCTCACTATGCTAAATGCAATTTTCACTGAAAATGGATTTTTTTTCTGATTATGTGAGTTGATTCTCTAAAATGAATTAATAGATTGAGAGCTAAAAAAAATAGTTTCACCTGATTCTATGAAGTAATTCTTGGTGCTGATTTTGAGAGTTTAAGCTAAACAATCAAAAAGAATTATTTTCAGCCACACAATCTGTCGACGAAATATGCGTCGCAGTCTACCTAGGGTACCCTGCGGTAGTAGATTGTAGGTGGAGATGTGGCGACGGCGATCAAGCGTAACACAAAGAGCGTAGACACGACGATTTATATAGGTTCAGGCCGGCAAATCGCCGTAATATCCTACATCTTGTGTTTTGGTGGTTGGATTGATTTGAGTACTAGGTTATACGAGGTGTAGATGAGATTGTTTCGAGGGGGTCCCTGCTCGCCTTATATAGCCGGGGAGTAGGGTTACAGTTTCCATATCCTAACAGATTACGATCGGTCCCTTAAGGCAAGGGATCCGAACCTATCTACTAGGATATTCCTTGACGAGCAAGGCTCTTCGGAGTCCCTAACGAGCACGACGGGCTGGTCGTATGCCGCAGGGCCTCGCGAGTTGGGTCGTCTTCTGGTCGGTAGGCCCATATGTCTCTGGTGATATGTCGAGGTAATATCTCTTGCATTCTTCTGGCGAGCCCGCAGCATCATCCTGGGAGGCGTTCGGCTGGTCGCCTTCGTGTGTGAACGTCGTTGTAGAGTCCCGACCAGGCTGCCTGGTCGAGGCATTGCTTGGAGAAGCCTCCCGACCAGGTCGGACTGGTTGAGAGTGTCGTAGCGTGAACCGCGAACAGGTCGCCTCGTCGGAGGTTGTGGCTGCTTGTCGGAAGAATGTAACGTGCTGAAAAAGGAAAATTTGAAAGTTCTTTCCTGGTGAAGTGTACCCACTTAGACTCTGCAAAAAACAATATGGAAATAACAGAGTTTGTCAAGAATAAAATCAGTACATTCACCGTAAGGTGAAGTGTACCCACTTAGTCCCCGAGCTTGGTAGCAGATGAAGTATGCACGTGGTGTCAAGCTTTATAAAAGATAAAGAATGCATAAAAATGTAGTAAAAGACTGAAACATAAGTTTTGTAAAAAACGACTGCGAATGCCCGTAGTCCCCGAGCCTGATGTAAGGAACGTGATGGTTCTTGTATCAGGATCATATTGTTCTGTAGCCTTTCGCAGTCCCCAAGTTTCAATCCCCGAGCTTTTGTGTGGCGTGCCACTGTTGTGGGCTTCGTGGTCGCAGTCCCCGAGCCTCGCTTGGTCGGGATGTGGCGACCAGGTGCAGGGGTCGTAACTATGGTCATCAAAGTCCCCGAGTGTTTTCGCTTCTAGTAGTTGGCAAAGTTTGGCGACCAGTTTACTATTGCAGAAGTCCTGTAGCTGCAAAGGAAATTCTTGAAAAAGTTGTAAACTCAATACTCGGGATTGCAGAGTTAGAAAGATTTAAAAAATCCTTAAACGCAAATTAAGGAGATTAATTGGAAAGAAATTATGAAATAAAAAGCAGAAATGGGCCGATAAAACCGCGGTTAGTGGCCCATGTAAGGCGAACTGTCTGCGGAATGCGGACGTCGTGGCGGTCGTGTAGTAGCCGTCGCAGTTTCCCAAAAAGCCTAGGAGGCGAACCGTCGCGCCACTTGGTATAAAAGATAGACTTAGCGGCAACGGTTGTTTTCACACTTTCTTTTGCGCTAGAGCTCTTCGTCTTCCTCAATCTTCTTTCGCTTGCGCTCTTCCTGCTCTCGTGCACCACCGCAAACCTTAATCCTCTTTCGCCGCAGTCCATCAATAGCGCCTAGGAGGAAGCCAAGGACCCGTTCATCGACAAAGAAGAAGACAGAGAAGTCTGCAAAGAGGATGAAGGTTGTGCTTCCAGACTGGACCAGGGATTGGACCAAGTGTACCCTGGAGGAGGAGGACATCCAGCTCCTCGTCATCGTCGACGTCCTTCAGTACAAGGCCATCGTCGAGTGGAGGGCAGCGACTAGGGAAGATTTCCCCACTCCTAGTACTGGTGAGCTCGTCGTCTTTGAGCCATTCTTTTGGCGTGGTTTCGGGGTTCTGGTCCACCCCTTCCTGTGCGGCCTCTTGTATTTCTACAAGATTGCGATGTGCAACCTCCACCCCAATTCCGTATTACCCATCGCAATTTTTATACATTTTTGCGAAGCGTATCTAGGGATTGAGCCCCACTTCAAACTCTTCCGCTATTTCTTCCGCCTCAAGCCCAATGGGACTGCCGCGTCCCGGATCGCTGGTTTGGTGTACCTTCAGCTTCGAGAGGTTATGGCGGATGTGTACCTCGCCACGCACCTTCGATCCAAGGTGGCGGAGTACAAGTCCCGGTGGTTCTACATTCCTTAGAAGGAGCCATACGCACGCTGCGACACGATGGAAATCCCGGTGTCGCAGCCCAGCTGGTCGGTGACCCCTTCGTTGGCGGCGATGGAGCAGGTGAAGGAGCTGCTCACGATGGTGGACCGGGTGTCGCTTGATGGAGTTTCGGTTGGCTAGAACTTCATCATGCAGCGCTGCCAGCTCTGCAAGGACAGGGTTCACCCTGCCTTCCTCTATACTGGTCGTCGCGACCCTACCCGGGAGACGCCAGATGTGATGGAGCCGGAGGAAGGGCAAGATCGCCTCACCGTGCTCTTTGATACAAGTATACCGTACATGAGGAATCTGAGGGATCCCTTTCGTTCTGGCGCCACACCACCGCAGGTACGGTCGTCATCGTCTAATGTGTGTCACTTGTATTTTTTTGTTTTGGTTATATTGTTTATACATTGCCATAGTTTCGTGGGCAGGATCCCGCTGTTTTCTTCTCCCAGGTCCCCTCAACAGGGTGGCCTGCTGGCGTCGATCGGGCATCAAGTCAGGTAGCCAGGTCAGATGGTGGGGGTGAAGGTGGTCGTGGATCCTCTCATCGGGGAGGAGTCCCCGAGCCTCTTGCTGGGAGGCGTCGGGCACGCGCGACGACCCATTAGGGAAGCGCCCGACCGATCCTCCTCAGAGGAAGTCGAAGTCGTCGGTTAATACCGGCGGTAAGTTTGTTATTAACGAAGGCACCGTCCCTCCGCCGCCCTCGATATCTGATTGGACTGACGAGTGATCGGACCAGGAGGACGACACGCCGGCACCCAGCGCAGGAGGGGAGGGGGCCTCTGTTGGCACCAAGAATGATACACTCTTATATAATTAAAATTTTGTCAACAACCTCGGGATCAAGGATAAAACAATCACATCATGAGCATTTTTATAAAATAACAAGTTCCACATGTCCATTAAGTATGTGATTGCAGGATTGAACAAATGGAGCAAGGGAGAGCCAGTGGGACCCACATATGGGGTCGGCCGACCTCCTATAGGGCCCACTAGCTCTCCCTTCTGGCCATGATCTAGGAGAAGCATTGTTGAGTGAATCTCAATGCTCAGATCACACTGTGCTTTCTCCCAACGGCTCACATGCAACTCACATGGATCCATGGGCCCACATCAAGGAGATCAACGTGACAAAATAACTCAGAAGAACCAACCCAGCCAAATGACAAGTGAGGACACCTTCTAGAAGGCCAAGGTGGGCCTAGACCTCTATAGGAGGTCAACCGACCTACTACCAAGGGATCCAACCCCCTTGGTCCCTAACTAGTGGGGTACGTTCTAGAAGACTGTTGGTACTTCTTAACACACACAGATAAATTCTCAAGTGCACGGATACCACTGTAGCTTTCACCCGGGAGTATTCCAAAAGGGTATCGATTTCCACGGGGAACGTGAAGTGTACTAGATGAAAACTAAGAGCATCCAAGGATAGATAAGATAAATGTGTAGAGAGATTTTAGAGTTTTCTAAGGGGTTCTATCTAATCAAAGGTCCACAATACTCTACTTACTTTGGAGCAACAGTACATTCTCGACTCTCGACAAAGATTGGGAAAAAGGTAGTCGGGGGGAGGCTGCCAAAAGCTCTACGAAACACCAATCCGAACGTGGTGGACTACAAAGGCCTTAGAGAGTTGTCACCTCTGGGGCTACCACAACTATCTGTAGGATTGGGCGCAAATTCAGGTAAACTCTAGTCTAGACACTAGGTGTACACTATCGCCTACTACTTTAATCCGGTATCAAAACTAGAGCACTCAATACGAGCGGAGATCCCGTAAATCAAATAAAGTAAGAACTGAAATAAGATACTTATAAATAATAAATGAAGAACCTGGAGATTGCTCCGAACCAGATGCTACAAAGGTACAATGTTGAGGAAGATCCGACAGATCCGATTCCTCCTAGCTCTCTCCTCCTCCCTCTCAACTCTCATTACAACTAGATGAACTAGAACTAGAAGAACTAGATCTAGACAACTAGAGGGACCTCTCTCCTTCTCTATAATTGAAACCCTAGCTTTTACTCTGGAGAAGAATAATGAGATGAGATGATCCTCAGGGGGGTCAGGGGCCGTGCTTATATAGCCTCCCCAAATGAACGTCGGCCGTCGGATCAAACCGACCTTAGGCGAAGGGTTTAGATTGATCCTCAAAGACGGTGGAGCACGATCTGCGAAGTTCAGCCTGATTGGCGGCTAAGGAAGGGCGGGCGCCCTAAGGGTTATGGCGGGCGCCCTGACTCCGGGCCTATTTTGCCTACCATTCGTTCTCGTGTCTTCTGGAACCCTCTAGAGCACAAAAAATTGTGCGGTTGATAAATATCTCTATGTAAACATGACATGTGTGTATTTCCTTGGTATTTCCTCATAACCCCCTGTAGAAACAGACATTCACCAAAACTTGTGGAATTCTATTAGTATAAACCCTAATTCTAGCTATTGGTTTCATTTAGATCCTTTTCCTTGTTTAGTTGACGGTTAAAATTGGTACTTAAGGACCGTCAACAACTCCCCCAAGCTTACCTTTTGCTCGTCCCTGAGCAAAGATGAACTCAATGATGGATCAGGAGTTGCTACAATGCTTTCATGCCTTAAAGGTACACATGCGTTCAAACAAGAATTCTCCTCTGGATTAGAGTAAACTATTCTGACTTTCAAACTTACCCATATTACCTTTAACCATGGGGCTTATAGCCATAACTTGGGTCTTGAGTAATTGAAAAGTAGAATGATCAAGCCAAGTACTATGTCTCAAGCTCTTCACTTTACCTTCATCCTGGAGTTTTGCAAAGTTTTCAAAATAAAACTCAAAGTCTCTTTTGTATGACCCTCTCAAGTTTCTCTATATGTGGTATTTGTGGATCCTAACCAAGGCAACAATGGTGTTATGCCTTCTCTCAGAATATTATTTGGAACAGACAAAGTAACAATGTGCCTTCTCTCTGTCACCCTATAACTAATAGGCAAATATATGGAGTTCATAGGTGGGGGAGAAACAACACATACATACTTGCAAAGCATATATTGTAAAGTCAAACAATGGATCCAAAGAAACCGGGCATACAATCAAATCAAGATGTGCATGTGTATGGGATATATGGTGGATGTATGAGGGTGGATATGTGGTGGATAATGGTGTATGGTGGATATATGAGGGTGTATGATGGAAACCTAATTTTACTTTGCTCCTTGAATATATATATATACAAACATCTCTCTTTTGGAACTTGGAATTTTGAGAGAACTTGGGCTTGCTTTTTTCACTTTTTTTAGAGAGGCGGGCATACCTATTGTTTTGATAGGACACTTGTCCATGTTTTACTCTCTTTATTTTTTTCACAACCCCAAGTCTATTTCTATAATAACACTTTTGAGAGATGATAACAAGGAAATCTTTGGAGCAGTTACATTTTTGGTAATGAAATATATGGATAGGTGGAGAACTGGGATATTTTTGGTTACTTACTCCCAAGGTAGGAGTAGAGCATTTTTCTAGTGGATCTGAATGGCATATATGTGGATGCGTACCTCCAGGATAGAAGTAGCATATATGAGTGGAGTGTACGTGATCTTGATTTTAAAAGAATGACAAGTCTCTAAGGGTCAACAAAGCTTGACAAAACTCAATGCAAATACAAGCAGTAAATATGATATTGAATGTTTTCCTAATCTACCAGGCATGTATATATGGTTGTGGTAGGAATTCAAGCTCTCGTCATACAGAGACTCATAATGTAATATTTTTAATTTTCAAAAGATAAATTCTCCATAACTCTAGTATTGCTAGGAACAAGAAAAATAGTAGCTCAGACTTTTTCATATCATACCTATCAACTACCTAGGATTAGCTCAAGCATTTGCAACCCACAAGTTTCAGGTTCAGAGTAAATCTTATGTCAAAATAGTTATGTCTAAAAACTCGGGAGAATTCAAGGTTGAAAACTAGGTACTTGAAAGGAATTACAGCAGAGCAACTATTCATCATTTCCATAGAGAGATAAACATTCATGGAGCATATGGGAGTAGAGAGAAGTCTTTTTGTTCTTTTTTTATCATATTTAGAGATTTTTTAATTGTAAACAAAGATAAGCAAGAAAATGCATGAATGTAAATGCTGGAATTAAACACTTACCTTAGTGGGGGAGGGAGCCTCCCCCAAGCTTATCCTTTGCTCAATAGTGTGGTGGCTGATATGGATGTTGTTGCCACCACATCCTCCATCGCTGGATTTCTTCTTCTTAAAGTGCTTGGAGTTGTTTGGTGTTTTGCTGGACTATACCTGCTGTCACACCATGCTCAACGCGAAGCTCGCTTATGGCATTGGTGAGATTGTCCATTTGTTGCCTCCGCTCACGATGCTCCCTATCTTGTGGGGACGAGAAGGATGCTTGTGGTCTTTGTGGACTTGGTGGTCGAGGAGGCATGCTACTGGAAGTGTCCATGACATCGGAAGTTGTGTCGTCTTCCTCCTTACCAACAACTCCTCGGGAAGGACCACCTTGCTCAAAATAAGCAAACCGTGGTTCCTCATGTGCTCTCCTGCTGGAACCTGCAACACCTCTTTTCCCACGTCCTTGATCTAAATCAAGGATTAGTTGGCGGGTCATATACAACCAACGTTTCTCATTTGGAAGAGGAACCTTAGTTGTATGGCCACGATAAATCATTTTGAGGCCACCGCTTGGACCTCTTTTGAGCATTTGAGCATGTATAAGATATTCTTCAGAGTTCTTCATTTTATTGTTAGCAACTTCTAAGCATACCTATTATTATTACTAAATAGAAAACTCACTTAAGGATAAAATAGACAATGAAATACCTATTGTGTTTTGGGGGGTCCCTTGTCCCTCCTTATATATGCCGAAGGGACAGAGTTACAAGTAAAGTAGCCAATATGGTACTATTCGTGCGGTGCACGTCGTGTGCTGCACGTCTACGTCTTGTGGGCCGGGCCATCTTCTGGTCGGTAGGCCCATAAGGTCCCTGGGGATATGCCGAGGTAATATCCCCAACAGTGTGTGCAACGACATCATGGCTCGTCAAGCGATCATCTTCCCCATCGATGGCCCTCGTCGACGGATCTCGTCGACGGCCCCTCGTCATCCCTCGTCATGACCAGATCGGATCTATGATCAGGACCGGCGGTGGCACCATCCTTGCTTCGGAGATCATCATCAACTCGCCATGCTCACCTCGTCATCCCTCGCCGACAACATGCCTCGTCCCTCATTGCGATTCGTCACGGCTCTCACCGATCTTTACGTACCAGGATCGTCGTCAGGCGTATTATTGGCGTTTGGATGATATCGTTCCGGTCGCCACCAACTTTTCCGAGCAACCTGGATGGAGCCAAAGAACTTCAGAGCTGGGGCTGTCGGTCCGTCCATAAGCGTGCAAGCTCATGGCCGCGCTATGCCCGGTCGGCAGTCCTCCCGAGTGATGGCCAACCTCTCTACGAGCGGCTCCCGGCTGCCATAGGGAAGGGACAAGCTTGGGCTGAAGTCTCTAAAAGCTACATGCCCGGTTGCTCGAGGACTGGCCTCGTCATTGACTCGCCACGGCTCTTGCCGACCACGTCGCCCCTTGTCACTCGTCGCTCACGTCCCATGCCGACCTCATCGCCCCTCGTTGCTCATCATCACAGCTCTTGCCGACCATATCGCTCTTCCTCGTCGACTCGTCACGGCTCTTGCCGACCACATCGCTCCTTATAGCAGACTCTGAGACTACGTGTACTAATGTTATTTTTTAATAATTGTGCCTTTTTCTAGACGTTTTGCAGCTCGTCGGCCTCATCGCCGACTATAGTCTCGGGGACTGGCTTCGTCATCGACTCGTCATGGCTCTTGCCGACCTCGTCGCCCTCGTCGTCAACTACAGTCTCGGGGACTGGCTTCGTCATGGACTCATCACGGCTCTCGCCGACCTCGTCGCCCCTCGTCGCCGACTACAGTCTCGGGGACTGCTCTCGTCGTCAACTGCAGTCTCGGGGATTGGCCTCGTCGCCAGCTCATCACGGATCTCACTGACCTCGTCGCCGACTACAATCTCGGGGACTGACCTCGTCTACAACTCACCTTCGTCGTCGACCAGAACCTGTTGGTTGAGCTGGTGTGCCATCAAGTTGCTCCATGCTATCCGGGTCAGGGTGCTGATTTTGGGTAGCGCGGGGGCCTTGATGGGCATGCTATGCCTGCTGTCTCGGGGACTGCGCCAGCCACAGTATGCTTTAAAGCTCGGCACCACGTGTCTACAACACCTACTACCAAGCTCGGGGACTAGGTGGATACACATCACCTCGCGGTCAATGTATTTGCTTTTTCTTAGACAAGTGTCAAGTTGGACTTGTACAGACTTCTACTAGGATCTTGCTGTTCCTTATAGTCTTGCAAGCTCTAGGTGGATACACTTCATCAAGAAGTTCTTTTAATTCTTTTCTTCAGCATGTCACATCCTCCCGACAAGAACCTGCAGACTTACGATGGAGCGACCTGCTCGCTAATCAAGCTACGACGCTCTCGACCAGCCCGACCTGGTCGGAAGACTTCTCCGAACCGGATCTCAACCAGGCCACCTGGTCGGAACTCTACATCGACATTCAGGGCAACTCGCCAGAAGGATGCAATGTGCTCGGGGACTTGTTGGGGATATTACCTTAGCATATCCCCAGGGACCTTATGGACCTACCAACCAGAAGATGGCCCGTCCCATAAGACATAGACGTGCAACACACGACGTGCACCGCACGAATAGTACCATATTGGCTACTTTACTTGTAACCATGTCCCTTCGTCATATATAAGGAGGGATAGGGGACCCCCCAAAAGACAATCTCATATACGCATACGATCCCCTAAATCTCATCTACGGATCTTGTAACCTAGTACTCATACCAATCCAGCCACCAAAACACATGACGTAGGGTATTACGGCGATTTGTCGGCCCGAACCTGTCTAAATCGTCGTGTCTACGCTCTCTGTGTTACGCTTGATCGCCGTCGCCACACCTCCGTCTATAATCTACTACCGTGGGGTACCCCCTAGGTAGACTGCGACGCATATTTCGTCGACAAGTGTATATAGCCCCGTCAAATGAACGTGTACCGTCAGATCAAACCGACCTTAAGCGAGGGGTTTAGATTCATCCTCAAAGGCGATTAGGCACGATCCGCGAAGTTCACCCTAATTGGTTACAAGGGTAGGGCGGGCGTCTTGGGTGTGGGCCCTCTCGGCCTCTGGCTTGGTCCAGTCCCTTCTAGAGTCTTCCTGAGTATTCTTGTTTGTGCGGTGGTCCTTTCTCTCTATGTAAACATGACATGTGAACCTTCTTTGATTCTTTTCCTGATAACTTCCTGTAAAAACATAAACTCACCAAAACTTGTGGAAATCTGTAAGTTAGATCTCCTAAGTCTATGGTGATGATTCAATTAAGCCCTTTTAAGCTCTTGTTGACATATAGAAATTAATACTTAACGACCGTCAACAAGCTCCCCCAAGCTTACCCTTTGCTCGTCCCTGAGCAAACAGCTAACTCGGGTGGATTAGAAGTTCCTTCAAAATTTACTTTCTAACAACCACACATGCATTCAAAATAAAATTCTCCTCCAAATTAGAGTGAATTATCCTTCTTTTACCATGGGGCTTAGTACCTGCACTTGAGTCCTAAGTAATTGGAAGATAGAATAATCAAGTCAAGCACTATGTCTCATGCTCTGTACTTCACCTCTGTTCTGGAGTTTTCATAAATTTTCAAATAAAACTCAGAGTTCCTTAGCATGACTCTCTCAACTCCCTCCTTTGTGGTATTTCTGGATCCTTACCAAGGCATTGATGGTGTGTGCCCTTCTCTCAGATATGTGGTATTTGTGGTATAAGGCATTGTGGTATTGTCCTTTCTCATCCTACTTCTAATAAGACTTATAATATTTAGATCTCATAGGTGGGAGATAGTGAATACATACTTACAAGACATATATTGCATAGTTAAACCGTGGATCCAAAGGAATAAGTCAATAAGTCAAATCAAGATGTGCATGTGTGGCGAATGAATGGTGTATGATGATGATGGTGATAGTGATGATGATAATAGAGATGAAAGTCTAATTCTAATTTTTGCTCCTTTTGATGGAAAATATATACCTTTCTCATATTTGAAACCTTTCGAAGGAAATGAGATATATATATATATATATATATATATATATATATATATATATATATGTTTCTCTATAGCTAGCTACAAAATAGGAAATTCTATAGCCGGGTCGCTACGTCGCATGGGCTGGTGCGGTCCAACCCGCTTATTCTGTCCCGAGCGACTCCAATCCAATCCATCCCCATTCACCGCTTCCCTCCCTGCCCGAGCTGTCGGGTCCGTATGGTCACCCGCCCGATCCCTCGCGCGCCGGCCCCGCCCCCGCCCTGTGCGACGACATTGATCTGCCGCACGAGCTTTGACGGCCGCCGATCCCGCCCAATCTCGCGCCTGGCGCCTCGCCTCTCGTCATCCGCTCCTGCCACCCTCTCTCTCGCCCCCGATCCCCCGATCCCCCGATCTGCCGCCCGACCGACGACCCTGATCCGCCGCCGACCTGTGATGCCTGATATGCCGATGCCCTTCTTCTTGCTACAATCCGAGATCACCGCGCAAGAACATGATTCGGCTGATTCTCTGTATCAATGCCGGATTGATTCAGAAACGAAGGGATATCCCCCAAATTTCGTTGCAGCCTCTTCTTTTACTGGAGCCCGGTACCACGGCCTCCGGATTAGCGCAGACCTCTCCTGTTATTCTCCGCTGGAGAGGCCCCAATCCTTCATCGGCGGGTGCTGCTGAGAGGCCGCAATCATCCACGCTGAGATCTGCCTGCGTGTGTATCTGCTGGCTGCTAGGAGCCTTGGCAGCTGTGTGCTCGTCATCAGGTTGCTAGGAGCCGTGCTGCAGGTGCTCTCCATCAGGTTAGCGGAGACAGCTTACGGATGTGATTTGTCTTATCCATGTGTGTCTTTGTTTGTGTCAATTTTACTTGGTACATACTTGGTTCATTGATGCATGGCAAATATTGCCTCCCTTAACAATTGTTTATTTTCTTTTATTTTTGTCTTGGTAGTCCCTGTTTTCCAATGCACATGGTTAATCTGATTAGGAATCTCAAGCCACGCTGCATAAGTTACTATGATTCTAGCAAATTTAATTACCAATTGATGTTAATGCTTTTAACCCAAATTGTACGGATCATTCTAGCTACTTTTAGTAATTGATGTTCCTAATTATGGTAAATTTGAGCATTCTAATTAACTTTTACCATCAATTATACGAAACAAATTTATGGTGAATACCTATATTCACAGTACACATTTCTCGTCAATATTACTGCAAGTTATCGTTTGTAGTTTCAGTGCAAAAATATTTCTTGTATCTATTTTCAGTGCAAAAATTCTCGGTACAAATTCTCATAAATTTTTATTGCTGCAACGTGCATGTGATATTCTCGTAAATATGCATACCACATAACTTACTGTCTAATCTTTCATAGGAAATGAGGCCTCCTAAACCTGTCCAAGGGAGATTGAAATCATTCACCCTGCACCACCACACAGGAGGATATTAACATTGATATAAGTGACATCACAGGTGTACCTCCGATACTACCACCTCAACCAGTTCACCAGCAGCCACCACATTGTCCAGGACCATCGGCACACCCTCGTTCACAAGAAGATGACGATGATGATGATGACTTCATGCAACCCCCAACTAGGCACCCAGTAACCCTAAATTATTAACTTTTGTCTGTTCTGTGTACTATATTTTTTTCTCATAGTGCCAATTTGTTCATATGGATCTACCATTTCCCAAACAGCATCGCATTACATTCTTTTTACCATAATGTTTCCTTATTTCCTCCATTTCTTATCAATTTGCACTTATTTTAAATAAAGTGACAAGTCATCTCTGTCATTTCTACAGCCTAAACAACAAAAGGTTACCAAATATCTTCATGCAGCAACTGCTCGATGTGCGCCTTCAATATTCAACTCATTTATCGATCTACTCACCATGAGGCAGCGTATCATAATACAAAATATGAAATTTGGTGGCCTCCTCCAGATCCGAGCAGACAAGCTATTTAGCAGAGAAATGTTGAAGTATTTGTATGACAGGCTAGACCCTGAAATTATGGTAATGGATCTTGGTAAAGATAGGGTTATACATATAAACCCTTTTGCTGTTAAGCAAGTGTTTGGCATTCCAGACAGTGGCGAAGAATTATCTCTGCACACGAACCAGGAAGCATGCAAGGCCCTTATTAATTTTAAGGATTCCATTGGTTTACAAGAAGATGAGAATGTGCAAACGAAGTATCTGCAAGAGATCTGGGGGACCGACATTGAGCAAGACTCTAGGATGCTCGATGATGACATGTGCATTAAAATTTTCTTCATGATCGCTTCTAACAAGCTGTTGTTTCCTTCCTCTGACAACAACATCAGGGCAAAAGATGTTTATTTGGCTAGGAATTTGTCTCGACTACCAACTATGAACTGGTGCAAGGCTGTTACTGATGAAATCCAAGATGCTGCACGCACATGGCGACTTGATAGAACACCAAAAGTGTCGCCTTCAATTACAGGATGCGCGATTTTTTTGTTGGTCAGTTTCCATTTATCATACATATAATATGCCTTCAAATATTATGATAGCTGATTCGTTGCCTATACATATTATTGTAAACTTCTTTTACCATATTTCCATTTTTCTTGGTGTAGATAGTGTATTTGGATAACTTACGCTGCACGCACCAGATCAATCACAAAGATATTCCCCGTGCCAAGTACTTTACTCAAGATGTGATTAAAAAAATAATTGCGGCTGACAAGAAAAAGGACGACCAAGGAAAGGTCACATTTGGGCGATTACCGGTGAGACACAGTGCCTACTGTGTCCTTTTTTAAAATGCAGTTCTCTGTGTCGTTGCCTATTTACCGACTGTTACATATTTTCATTTTATATGTGCAGCTTAGGGACATTAATGATACTTGCTACTATACGCCTGATTAGTTTATTCCAGACATGCCAGCAAACATTCAACCTGTGACCTAGATACAGTTCCCTAGTTTTCTTTCAGAACTATGTGGAGTAGTAAATGCGACAATTGCCAGGCCTAAGAGGAAGCTGTTATTGAAAGCTTTAGCAGAATTTGATGTCAACTCAAAAAAGGCAACAACTTACATAAACAGGGGACAACTGATACTACGGTCTTCACATGACCAAGTCATTGAAAAGGTGCGGTCAATCTTGGACAACCAAGGATGTGACAATAACAGCGGAGATCACCAGGCCCAACCAACCGCTCCCAGTGCAGGTCCACAAACCTACCCACTACCGACTCTTTCCTTCAAAAAATTTCTTAGCCTGACCCTATTTATTGTTTCATGTATGAAGCCGATGCCAACGATCTTGGCACTAACCAACACATGCACCAGGAGGCACATGTGCCACTGCAAGAAAACAGTCCCATAGAGACTTCGGAGCCACAGCCCACCGATGCCACAGAGAATGTGGAGTCAGAACAGGAATTGGCTCATGAACACTCACCGGTATGATCTTTAGTTACCATATATATGTCCAATCACATTAAGGTTGCAGTATGTAGCCATAATATTTACTATATAAAATTATTGATCACTCAACAAACATGTGTTCTTGGTCCAGATGGCAATGGTGAATTCCCCGTCGGGGATTGACCCGCCATCCCCGTCCCCGCGGGTGGAAACTTTCCCCGTCCCCGTCCCCGTGAATACCGTCGGGGGACATTTTTCCCCAGCCCCGTTCCCCGCGGGGACTAATTCCCCGATGGTGATCCCCGTACCCGACAATAATCCAACTGAAAATAATAGAATAATAAGCATGACTAACATACGATTATCAATTGCCATCCAAAATTCATACTTCATAATCTCAGTCAGCCACATTCTCAATTTCTCATAGTCTCAGTGACTCAGTCACAGATCATGACATTCAGCCATCCAAGTCAAAGCAACTAGCACAAATGCATACAACAACTTCGAGCAAGGCCGCAAGTGGCACTTGCTTTAGCAGCAGCAGTAGCACAAAAGCATAGCCATAAGTTTACAAGCTCGTGGGCTCGTGGCAGTGACAGTACTTGCACATTGGCATAAGATACAACACACTAATTAAATAACTAGAAGTGAGAAGTGAGAACACAAAACAACAGTGAGCAGTCCTCCACTCCTCCAATCCGCATAGAAGTAGTCAAAGACTTCACATCTCACAGAAGTGCAAGTCCCTGCATTCAACATGCAACAATGAATATACAAATATAAATTGTTCAAGTATTTCACAGTAACAATATTGCCAGTTATCATTTTTTCATTTAGTACCTCCATCCCATCTTGGATTTCCTGAAGACAGCTCCAAAAGCTTGCTGATTCCTCCTTTTCATCACCTATGGAATAACTATAATGGTTATGCAACAATGGCAGTAAGAAAATGTATTAATGATAATTTATGATTGGTACAACATATAAACCTCGATATTTGTTTCGCAGCCAGTTTTGTGAACACATTAAGGCTTCTAATATTTCTGGAGTGAGGCGGCTGCGGTGCTCACTAACAACCCTTCCACTAGTGCTAAATGCCGATTCTGATGCAACTGTGCTAACTGGAATAGCATATATATCTCTTGCCACCTTCCTCAATACAGGATAACGTGTCCCAGCCACCTTCCACCAATCAAGGATTTGAAAGTTTTCTGTTTGAATAGGGACCAACTCATCCTCTAAGTATCTATCTAGCTCAGATTTGAACCTAACTGCTGCAGGTCTTCTAGTAGCAACACGTGCACTGATTGTGGACAGCACACCTGAATTTGCAAGTGCAGGGGTTGATGATTCTGTGTTATCTTCTTCATCATCCATTTCATACTCCTTCATCAAATCATAAAGAGTGCTTATAACATCACTCACTCTTTCTGCACTATCCTCACTTGAGTCACCAGTGAGTGTCTCAATAAACCCAAGGAGGAAATCAGTCTTAAACCGAGGATCAAGAATGGTGGCTAATCCCATAGGTCCTTGAATTTCCTTCCAATACTTGTCAAACTTTGCAATCATCTCTACTGACATTTCTTGTATAATCTGATTGCCACATACAGCCCATTGCTTCATTTGCTCTTTAACCTCACAAATTTTTAGCAGTTGCACATTGGTTGTCACATAATTTGTTCCAGAAAATACATCAGTTATGTCATTGAATAACTTCAACCTATCAACTACCTCTTTAGCAAAAGCCCATTCTTCCTCACTAGGAGCAGAATCAAAGAGTTTCTCAACACGTGTTGCACGGTTGAAAACAGCCTTCAAAGGTAGAGCAATACTAAGCATCCTGTAGGTAGAGTTCCACCTAGTTTTGCAATCAAGGCCTAACTTGTGCTCAATTTTAACTCTGACATGCTTAGCAATTTCTTCAAATTTCTCTACTCTTTTAGGTGTGGCTGTCCAAAAAGCAACACTATCACGTATTTTTGCTATTGAACTCTTTATAACCTCTAGACCATCTTTCACAATCAAGTTGAGAATATGGGCAGCACAACGCATATGCAACAATTTCCCTTCTAACATCAGTTTTGGCTTTCCTATCTTCTTGATTAGCTCGGGGATTACCTTATCATTTGTGGAGCAGTTATCAAGTGTCAAAGTTGATATCTTTTCATCAATATTCCATTCCACCAATGCTTCATACAACTCTTCACTAATAACTTCTGCTGTGTGCGGTGCAGGCACATAAATAAACCTACAAATAAATAGAGGCAGCAGGAATTAAGTTCATTTCATAAATAAAAAATTATGGCAGGAAGAACTGATCTCATTTTTACAACAAGTACCTCATTATAATGTTTCTAAGTACCCATGTATCATCGATAAAGTGAGCTGTGATAGCCATGTACCCCCTCCTTTGGTTGTCAGAAGTCCACATGTCTGAGGTTATGGCCACTCTCGACTTGGTTCCAGCCATGTACTCTAAGGCCTTCTTTTCTTCAGCATATGTATCCATAATATCTTTCCTATACATGCAGAAATAAAAGTGTGAATAAGAGAACTAAAGTGTAATTTCAATACATGCAGAAATGTGCTACTGAAGTACTAAACTAGCCACAAATGTTACCTGATAGTGTTTCGAGTGACCATCTTGAATAATGGTTGAAGTGCACTCACAAACCTTCGAAAACCAGCATGATCAACAATAGATAATGGGTACTCATGCAGTACAATCATGGCAGCAAGCTCTCTTCTAGCGACTTCACGATCAAATGTATAATTCTCCACAGATGTTTTCCCCCCCTCTTGGGAATTGAACCTCAAGGCAGATTGAGACAGAGTTTTGTTTTGATTATTCAACTGGATCTTTTTCAATGTGCATATTTTCAAATGGTCATGAAGATGTCTAGTCCCATTCCTGCTGCCCCCTCCAAGCTTCTTGTGACACCAATTGCATTGAGCCTTGTCTTCACCAGATACTTTCACTTTCTTGAAATCTTTCCAAACAATAGATCTTAGCTTCCTCTTTGTGCCAAAATCTTGATCCTCGGTCTCTTCATCATCATCATCATCAACTAGTATTGGCTCGGTACCATTAACCGACTCAGCTTGTGGGGTTGGGGGCTGTTCTGATCCTTGTTGGCTGCTACTTCCACTGACCGGAGTCGATCTCATGGTAAACCTGAATATAAAACCACACACGTTTAGGTTCATCATACATAAATCATATGATTACTATAAAATCTGCAGCAATTCAAACCCTAGAGATTTTATTAGACGAGCGCCGCCACCGGAGGATGAAGGTTCTGGAGTTGGCGGAGCAGACGGCGCTCCTTCGACTGCAAGACGACTTTTCGACAGGGTAGCCATTCTTTTCACACGAGGTTGGGTCAGCTGCCAGCTGACCTTTGATTTAGAGCCAGAGCAAATTCCAGCAGGGGCAATAGCATGCGCATCGCTTGGCACAGCAGCAAAGGCAACAAGCATAGGCTGCACAACACCAGTTATGGCTGCGACAGCAGGCATAGCGGCTACAACGCTCGTTGCGGGTGGTGTCCGATTGGCATCCGATGCGGCATCCCTTCGCAAGGACCCCGGACGTTGGTTAGTTAGGCACGCAACGATGGAAATCATGTAACTAAGAGCTTGACAGAGCTATTATTAAGGTCCGATCAACATTGATTTCTGGAACAAAGAGATCTGAGAAGTTGTGCTCAGTGCTCACCTTGCGTTGTCGCTGTCGGAGCTCATGGCGATAGGCGAGGAAGAAGAGGCATTGGGCGAATCCATGTTCAGGAAGAGGAAGCAGGGGACCTGTACCACTGGAGCTCGACGACTGTTCGACGACGACAGCTCGGTGAAGACGGCTCGACGGCGGCGGCTCGGCGACGGGCGACGGCGGTGGCTCGGCGACGGGCGACGGCGGCTCGACGGCGGCGATGGACAGGTCGCGGTTGGTGCTGCGGCGCTCCGTGCTTCCCTCGTCCAGTCGTCTGGCAGGCAGGAGTTATTTTTTCCATAATTAAGAAATTGGATCACTGTTTAAGATTTTTTTTCTTTTTTTTACTGTAATTAGCATAAACTAGTAGCAATCAAACAATTTACACAAATGAGGTAGTAATTTACATAAAAAGTAGTAATAATAAAATAATTCACACGAATCATGTAGAAAATAATCTATCAGGATTTTAAACCATAAAAACATCCTTACCGAGAGCAAAACTATGAACACTGATACGTTGTACAGTATAACATAACTTGAGATGTAATTTGGTGCTTTTGCAATAATAATCAGTGAGAAATAACCGTATCAGTAATATACATATTACACAACATGAATTTTTGTACCAAAATCACATGTACTTTGTACCAAAAAAATCCATAAAAAAATAAATCTAGCCGCAGCCATTCATGGAGTTCATCAGTTGACGCGATTTACCCTTCGAGTAGCCACATCCATGAAACTAGGACAACAGCATCTGCCGTACAAGTAGCATCTGATTTTGATCTAAAACTTCTTCTGGTAATAGAGAAGTCAATACTTCTTCCTCTCCCCTTCCAAAGGTGAGAAAATTCACCCGAAAATCACAAAAGAATAGAGAAAGTAGCCTGAATTAAAAAAAAACAAGCATAACAAATTGAACCCACCTCACGACGCCGCCACGCAGGAGGATTCCGTCACCACACGAGGGAACCCGAATAGATGGCAAATTCGTCCGGTCACGAACACATCGATGAGATAATCAGAGGCAGCTGCACCTAGTCAAATAGATGGTGACGACCAGAGGAGGCACAAAGGCGTTGAAATTTTGAATAATCCCCATGCGCTGCTGCTGGGAAGGGGGCACCACCGCCAGTCGATGCCCCGATTCGCCACCAGCCCGCCACCACTAGGGAAAGAGAAGGGCGTTGTTGCCATCGAAAGGAGACTAGCGATGCGAGTTTCTCACCTCGCCGGTGCAGCGCGTGCGCAGGCAGGAGTTCGCGAGAGGCAGGCAGGAGCTGCGCGTGCGCAGGCAGGAGTTCGCGAGAGGCGAGCGCGAGACGGGAGCTGAAGCTGAGACGCTGAGTTACGACCGCAGACTGGCACTCCGCCCTGGAAGGCTAGAGCGGCGGCCGGCGAGTGACGAGTGAGGTACTGAGGTCTGGACTCTGGAGAGGACTCAATCACGGCCTCACGGCAGTCACGGGTGCTGTTGTGCTGAACTGCTGAAGTTAGGGTTTAGCTGCAATATATACCCCCCCTGCTAGTTGGGCTGGATGATGAAAATGGGCCTCCATGTGGATCTGCATTGTGAACATATATCTAGCGGGGCGGGTACGCGGGTTTCGGATACGGGGACAGGGGTGACGTCCCCGAACCCGCCAGCCCCGATGGGGATGGAATTTCCTCCATTAGCAGCCCCGTGGGGAGCAAATCTCTCCCATCCCCGATCCCCAATGAAGGAATTCCCCGTGGGGAATCGGGGATCGGGTCCCCATTGCCATTTTGAGTTCTTGGCATATGCAGGTTCACACGGATGTGACAATTGGGCATGTTATTCCTCCAATTCTGGATCAGGCGACGGACCAAGGATGCAATGGACAAGCATCACACGTTAACAGTATGTGTTTTATTAAATTCGTTTGATCAAATATTACCGTCAGACTTATTTAATCAGCTGCAGGCCCCAATGGAGGAACCTCACTCCTGGGCTCTCTAGTTGACCTCATTCATGCATCCGTTACACCTACTGCCCACCCACAAACTGCAACAACTTCCTACGATCTTGACATGCATGATGTCCATAATGGAGATAGCGCACAGTCTGAACATGCACTCGAGGTGCCAAATCATTATGAAGGTAGGGGAAATCAGATATCAGTATCTAATATAGGTTGATAAATGCATATTGCAGATCCTCATGAAACATGCAACTGCATGTCTCTCCACTAATATACATTTTATTTATTTCAGGTTATGGCACTAACCAACACATACACCAGGAGGCACATGTGCCACTGCAAGAAAACAGTCCCATGGAGACTTCGGAGCCACATCCCACTGATGTCACAGAGAATGCCGAGTCAGAACAGGAATTGGTTGATGAACACTCACCGGTATGATCTCTATTTACCATATATATGTTCAATCACATTAAGGTTGCAATATATAGCTATAATATTTACTATATTAAATTATTGGTCACTCAACAAGCATGATTTCTTGGCATATGCAGGTTCACACGGATGTGACAATTGGGGATGTTATTCCTCCAATTCTTGATCAGGCGATGGACCAAGGATACACTGGACAAGCACCACACGTTAACAGTATGTATTTTCTTAAATTCGTTTCATCAAATATTATCGTCAGCCTTATTTTTATCGGCTGCAGGCCCCAATGGAGGAACCTCACCCCTGGACTCTCTAGTTGACCTCATTCATGCATCCGTTATACCTACTGCCCACCCACAAACTCCAGCAACTGTCAGGATTAAATCTGAGCCAACTGTGCTTACACAGACCCAACATCATCTTAATGAGGTAATCCCCATTTATTGTTATTTATCAAGTTGTTTACTAGAAATTTACTCATTGGTGATGGGCACAGGTATGGCCTGACAGCGCGATTGATGATGAGCCCCTTCTACCTGCTCCTGTTTGTCCAAAACCACAACGTCTTACAAGACGCCCATCAAAGTATGTGTCGCCATTTAAAGGCGATCCAATGCGAACACGAGTACCAATGGCAAAGGCCAAATCTGTGAGGAAGAAGTTTTGCCCCACTCTCAAGAGTTTAAAGTATGTCTTACACCCCCTTATCAAAATTTTGTATCATCCTACAAGTTACTGACGACTACCTTTTTGCAATAACAGTGAGGTTTTCATTAGCACAGGGTTCACAAAATTCATTGGCAATGAAATATTAGGTTCCTTCGCTGATTATCAGGGGCTAACGGCCAAATTTATGTCCTACTTTGTTCAATGCTTGACCCATGACGAATCAGTCCACATGCCTGATGGTGGTGGCTACAGGGTGTTCCTATCCAATAGGCTTGGGGTGAGTCCTCAATCCTCACAAATAACACCTTAACAAATGCGCCGACAAAATTTCAGTTTATTAATATGTCTCAACTCTCTTCCTAGGAATATGTCAATATGGAAGATGATGAGGATACTCCCAGTGGGATTCATATAATGCCCTTGAAATTTTAGAGAGTGACATTGCTGATGTTGACACAACTAATGTTAAGCTAGTAAGTGTTATTTCTCATTCCATGAAATGTATATGAAATACGGTTTCCTTACTAATCTCTTTTTCGGCATTGGCAGTTCTTTTTGCCGATTATGGAGCAGTACCACTATACTGTTTACTGCATCAACCTTATTCATGATAGGATAGATATACTCGACCCTAGTCCTGATGACCATAGGCATTACCATGAAGTTGTTGGAAACAGAATTATTCCAAGGCTCAATGTTCTATTCCAAGATGTGACAATGGGTAAGCTTAAACAGTTTACTCGATTCAGGCGACCCATCCTACCTGCCCCGTGGCAGGACAATGCCAGACAGTGGATTCTTTGCCATAAAATTCATGGAGTTATGGAATGGTGAATCTTTCCATCTTCCAATCCTCACGGTATGTCCTAACATTGTACTTACTTTTCACATCCAAGAATTTTTCCTCCGTGCAATGTTGTTGATCTCCAGTCACTACACAACCAGGAAAATGCGGCAATGTATAGAGATCAGCTCCTCTACTACGCGATCTACCACCAAATCAACACTATTGACAAGCTTCCTGCTGGACTAGAAGCACTCAAGGCGCGTCGATGACCATCACACTGGGACCATTCTTCTTCGGATTGCCACAATAAATATGGATGCATCCTACCTTAGTAGCTGTGTTTTTATTAAATTTTTACTGATATCAAATTTGAGACCTTGTTTCATAGTTTCACTTCTCAGAAGGGTTTATTTTGTGAGACATTTGTCTGTACTCTGAACCTATTACTAGGGCCAATTTGTTTTCAATTTTACTATTTTTACTCTCGACATACCACCAAATTCTCGTAAATACTTCTATGGGTTATGACGTGGTATTCAATATACAAAATTCTTGTAAAAATCCACAATACAAATTATTGTAAATATTCATAATACAAATTCCTGGATATTATTTTGTGTTCGGCTGGCGTAGTAGCCATGGTACAAAATTCCCATAATTATTCATAGTATATTATATTTCAATCATAATAATGTCATGACATAACTTGGACCAATGTCGTATCAGTTCTATAGAAAATATATACTTATATTCGTCAATCACACTGCTTTATTCTCGTAACTGTTCCTTAAATACCCCCTCAATTGGTACCTCCTTTTATTCACCCAAGGATATGTGTACAAGTTTATCCGGAAGCGGTCCAGCTTCATACCGCACAATTCGTTCTGGCATTTTTACACAGATAAGCTTTACAATCGAACAAATTATGATTCAGACATACATTAATCCCTGCACCTAACTACTCTGTATAAGTCTAGCAAATCTTTGTCACAGAAGGCTGTCAAAGCTGAGATACTGGCAAGTACGATACAGAAAGCAGCATGAGGCAGGCTAAGAATACCCGGTGCTGAAGATGGAAATAAGGCTAACATACAAAAATTCAGTGGCAAGTTTAGATAGGATTTGCCTTCATGGAAACAACAAAGCAATGTCTTTTATGAAGAAAACGAGTCTCCACTGGGATTTTTTTTTGGTGCAACTTATCAGAAATACCACTTTGGTGTGGTGCATTCCAAAACTTTCCTCTTTTTTTTATTCAAGCAGCCAATTATTGGATGGTACAAATCTTCAGAAGCTTGAAACTTGACTCTTGTGACATGGGTAGAAGTTCAACAGAATCTTTTCAAAGCTGAATTCTAAAAAAAATTTAGAGAGCTCATTATAGGTTGCAATGCATTAAACCACGTACCCCAAACTTAACCACACAATACTTATATATTATTACCGCTTTTCATACAACTTAATTATTCATATATCATTACCAACTGCGACATTTTAAACAAAATTGATTCTAGCGTATATAGTGGCAAACACTGCACACATTCAAATATTTTGCACCAATCTATCCATCTCATGCAACATCATCAAACTCATTTTCCAGTTGTCTGCTTGTGGGTGGTCTCCCTCTCTTTCGTCCCATTTTACCACGCAAGCTACCACTGGCTCCTCTTTTTTTCGAAGCATTATCTGGGTTTTTAGCACATCCTGTAATATAATGTCCCTTCAATCCACAATGGGAACAAACACGGACCCCTGAATTATTGGTACGAGCCTCATCTATTACGACCCTTTTCCCTCCTTTGTTCCTACCCTTTGTCATTCCCTTCCTTGGTGCTCAATCTGATATCAATTCATTATTCATATTTGGAGTTGTCTTGGGATCCAATCCAGAATCGAATTCCTCTCCTTCCCCAACTGTAGGACCTTCATCTTCATCTCTTTCTATATTGGCAGCAATTCCTTCATTTCCATTGTCCCCATTCCCTGAATCTCTAGCAATGGATTCACCCCACTCAGCTAATGCCATAAAATCTTCTTGTCCTCTCTGAAACCCAATTTTTGTTTTGCAGAGTGGCCTTACCGCCATCATTGCAACGTCTACTAGCTTCTTGGTATTATACCGTTCATCTTCACAGTCTTCTCCCAAATTCACAATGTCATTCCTGTCCCAATGTACCATCACCCTTGGATTCCTAGTGTATCTCTTCTTTATATATTCTGAAGGAATATTTTCAATTTGCAGGTATGTGAAAGCTTTAACAATATGAGCACAGAATAGTCCTGAAATCATGAATTTTAGTATTATAAATCACATGGTTACCATAAATTATAAAAATCAAAATATGCTAGCCTTACTTTACTAAAACACTATCTTACCGGTATGCTCCCATGTCTTGCACTCGCATGTGTATTTACCTTCTCTCACATTTGCCTCCACTTTGAAAGAATGTTGAAACCATGTAAATTTCCAAGACTGATTAGTGTGGGTCACCAAATAACTATCAATCTTGTCTACGTCAGGATCAATACGAAATGCTGTACTGTATAAATAAGTATCCCTGTACTTTTTGTACACAGCCCTTGTGTATACCCTGCTCAGATGGCTATCAAAGCATTGCAAGGTCACACGGAAATTATCTGCCTGTTTCATATACAAACACATCATACAGTTAGTGAACACAAGCAGAACGGTAAATATTTATCATGTTTATACAGTATTTATATACATTCAAGTGCATACTAATTCAGTTTTAACATCTGCCTATGATCTTACCTGTGACCAATGTGTTTCTCCTGCCGCGGTGTGATTTGTGTGCTGAATGAACTCTAGCATCTTGCGTGCAAATTTGCTTATGCATGTCAAATGACCTTTGAAATGCCTACTCTTGAGCATCTTATTTACACTTTCACTTCTTTGTGTAGAAGTCATCCTCCCACAATACAAGGGTTTCAGATAAGCGGCAACCCATAAGTGCCTATTGTGCCAAAGACCCTGAATAGATTCATCTTCACGTATACCATATTCATCCACCAATGCATTCCATGCAACCTCAAACTCTACAGGTGTAAGTGGGTCATTGATCACAGTGAGCAATTTTATCTTGAGACCATCATGAAGCTTGTATAGTTTCTTCAGCTCATTTCGATACTTATTCAGCATGTGCCAACTGCACAATCTGTGTATAGTTTTTTCAAACACCTTACCGATGGCTAAAGCCATGGCACTATCCTAATCTGTACCACAAATCATGAGGTTAAAAATCATAACAAACATTTACAACAAAAAATTAAGTGAATTTAAGAGAAATCAAAACATTAGCACAAAAACATTTACGAGACCTAGTACTAAGACATATTTACGAGAATTAGCACTAAGAATTGTTTACTAGAATATGCACCAGGAATTACTTACTACTTCATTCACTACCAAATATACATTATTCACTAAAAAATATTTACTAGAATTTTCTATAAGAAAAAATTATCACAAGTTGCACCAAGAAACATAAACGAGCATTTCATATCTTATTTACAATAAGTATTTTACAAGAATTTGTTTGCTAACCTGTGAGTATACATCTTGGATCACGACTCCCATCAATGCAATTTTGGAATGATTTAAACAACCACTCAAATGTTTCAGCTTGCTCATCCTGCAAAAGGGCCTGGCCAAACACAACGTTTTGTAGTTGATGGTTTGAACCGACAAACATAGCCACAAACATGTTATACATATTCGTTTTGTATGTGGTGTCAAATGCTACAACATCTCCAAAATCTCTGTACTCTGCACGCTGACTTGGATGACTCCAAAACACATTCTTTACAACGTTTTCGTTGTCCACCTGCACATCAGAGTAGAAATATTCATTCTGAGCCTTCATCTCTGAAAAGAACTCTAGCAGCTTGGGAATATCGTTTGCCCTCTCCGCCTTGGCAGCTGCAGTTTTCCTGAAATTACAACATTAAACAAATCCTATTGTAACAGACAAATTATCAAATGAGATGTTGTGAAATTACTCTAATATATATATTACCTGTTTTTAAGTCCATCTCAGTGAATGTGAAGTTTTGCGGATCACCATACAGGTCTGACAACACATTAACGGTTGCAGGGAAGGATACATCACACCTTTGCATCTGATCAACTATCCCCATGATTATCGGGTCCTTCTCCTTGTGCGCATTCATGTATTGTGTTAAGCTTGGCAACGGATGCAGGGGGTGAGAGTGTTCCAACCGTATCCTCTCAAAAAACCAATACCCCTTCTTCTTGGTCCATTTAACCTTCACAAATGCCATGCATCCACACCTCTTTGACATTTTCTCCCTGATTCTGTCCTCCCCAGGCTTGTAGAAATCCCAGTGCCCTTGTTTGTTGCAGTTCAACTCTATAACAGTTTTATGACTTTTGGTTATGCGAACGTCGAATCCTGCTTTGCTCGCATAATTGATGTAAAACTCTTTAGCATCATCACTACTCTTGAAACGCATCTCATCATTTGGCACAATTTCTTCAGGTAACAAGGGTTCCTATTCCATAGATCAAGTCAAATTTATGAGAATTAGGCACTAAGGAAATATACGACATCTCGCAAAATAACAAATTGTACTCGAACCAGTACTATGAATTTTTAATCACAATCTGCACTAATAATATTTTTGCGAGAACTAGCATCAAGAAACATTTGCGAGAAGACTATTGAATATATTTTTACGAGAATTAGCATCATCAAACAATTACGAGAATTAGCAAACTGAATTTAAATAAACGATACAAATCGAATACATATCAGGAATTAGAATAAACGATAGAAAAATTTAGCAAACTGATTTTAAAATATACTCGTATGCAGGTACGTCTTCTCCATGTCAGGAGTCACCATGGTTGCTGGCGATATTGATTGAAGAGGAGTCACTGCAACGAATCTCGTCGGTGCAGTATCCGCTGCCGCGGAAACGGCTGGTGTAATGCATCCCGATGGCGACGAGTTGCTCGTCGCTGCTGACCCATTTCGCATGGGCGTCCTCAACGTCGTCACTGGCGGCGCCGACGATCCAACCTGCGCCGACTCTGTTGGCTGTTCTTCATGGCTGCCATGGATCAACATGGCCGACTGAACTGATGCTGAATCCACAGCCGGAGATGTCGGTCGACTCATGTGTGTCAAAATAGTATCTGAATTAACGTCTTTCCTCATTCCATGGATGAATGCTACAAACATGCAAGCGTTCAACGCCAGTAATCAAGCACTAGCCTGCAAAGCAGTAAATGCACCACGCATACATCAGGGGCGGGCCAGCATGCATGCACCACGCACATAATTTACGAGGGCTACTCACGCAACGAATTCATAAGACGGTATTTTCTGACAAATACGATAAAGTAGCTGCCTTACCCCACATAAATGTGTCTTCATCAACGGGACCGCTTTGTCTCTCTCAGTAGTAATTAATTTATTAAATCCCAGCAACCGGCTGCCCTGATCCGGTAAATTAGGAACCATACTAGCTAACGCTTTGCTGATGGCTCGTCGGTCTGGCCTAGCTACAAAATAAAGTATTCTGTAGCTAGCTACAGAGTATACTATATATATTCAGGTGGGTATCTTGTACCCCTAATTCTACTGTCGGACACTTATCCATTTTTACCTCTCTTTCTCACTTTTTAATTTTTTCAAGGTTGGTGGGCACTTGCCCGTTTTTATTTCCTTGTCTCTTTTTTATATCAGAGGACTAATCCTTGTAGAGCTAAAAACGTTGATTGGAGTATTTATTTCACAGGGAAAACAGGAATAGGAGAATATTTATTTGTTTCTATTCTCTCCCGGATTGGTAGCAGCATACTTTTGGTGGATCTGGAGATGTGAAAGGTCCTATCCCAAGACTAGAGGAGGGTGAATAGCCTAAATCGAAATCTAAAACAATTCTCAACAACAAGTTAGAATACAAGATAGCGAAGAAAATGTTGCACTAGCCTAATGAGGGTTTGTGAAGCCTCCTACCAAACAATGCTAGCCTAATATAGCTCTAAACACAATCAATGCCTACACAAGCTACTAAGGTACCTATCACAACCTAATAAGCTACTTGCAAGTATGAAGGAAGTAATGTAAGGATAGGTAGGGTGATTATACCGCCGTGTAGAGGTAATGAGCCAATCAAGTGAACTCCAAGCAATCCAATCAATCACAATGATGAACAAGAGGTTGACACTTAATTTTTCACCCGAGGTTCACTAGTTTGCTAGCTAGCTACGTCCTCGTTGTGTCAGCTCACTCACTTGGAGGTTCACGAGCTAATTGGCATCACAAGCCAAACACATCACCGGGTGCCGCACAACCAACACAAGATGAGGGCACTCAACGACACGTGCAATCCACTAGAGTTACCTTTGCGATCTCCCGCGGGGAAGGCACAAGAACCCCTCACAATCACCACTTGTGGTCGACGAAGCACAATCACCAAGCTTCTCAAATCCACACCGCTGCTCCAACCGTCTAGGTGATGGCAATCACCAAGAGTAACAAGAAAACCGCAGCGGTATCAACTCCCAAGTGCCACTAGGATGAACTCACTTCATGCAATGCACTTGAACACTCAAATCTGTCAAATGGATGAACAATCAATGATGAAATGAGTGGGAGTGTGTGTCACAAGCTCACAAGAGTATGCAATAGCCAAATGTGCAAGAGAGCCTCCTTGAAGCAGCCACACACCCTTAAATAGCCTCCTAAAAGAAACTAGCCGCGATGCACTTGGGGCTGCTGAAAACGTGACCGTCAGACCACTTTCAGCACCATCGGACCATATCACCTGGTCCGACGCTTTGGTCCGAAGACTTCTCCGTCTGCCACGCGTCGCGCTGAGTTTGAATTCCGACCGTTGGCACGCAGCACTGGTCACCGTCGTACCACCTCCATTGGTCCGGAGGCCTGGTCCGACGCTTCTCCATTTTCACTCAGTACGCACCCGGAGTTCGGACTACTCCGTCGGACCACACCACCGGACTATGCCTTCTGGTCCAGAGCCTGCTCAGAGCTTTGACGATTTCACGCAGGGAGTACCTGTACTTCAGACCACCTCTCCGGACCATACCACCCAACCATGCAGTCTAGTCCGGTGCTCACCTTGGTCTTCTACTGAGACACCATCGGACTAGTCTGGAGCTTCGTGTCCGGAGCTCTTCTGCTGAGCTCTGCCTGAGACTGAACCACCAGACCACTTACTAATGGTCCGAAGCTTTTCTGCAACTGGTCCAGAGCTCCTGTCTTGATCTGAATTCACTTCTCTTTGCTTCCCTTGATCTCATGTGCCACCACCAAGTGTTTCACTGACTTGTGCATGTGTGTTGGCATATTTTAACAAGTTTTACAAGGGTTTCTCATTAGGTTTGGATGCAATGCAATCATGATCAACCTAATGGCACTCGATAGTTGTAACCACATACTATTTCCCCCTCTTAATAGTACGATTACCTATCCTAAATGTGATCACACCCACTAGGTGTCTTGATCGCCAAAATAGAAAAGCCCTAGCAATACCTTTTCCTTGATTAGCTTTGATTAGCTTAGGGTCATCTCCTTCTTCCTTCTTCTCCAAGTGTGAGCTTCTAGATTAGCCTTCTCCTTAGCCTCCACCTTGCTCCATCACTTGTCATCTTATCTTCTTCATAGTGTACTCAACCTACTCACACTAGAGCTAGGTTAGTACTTAGGTTTCATCAATTACCCAAAACACTAGAGATCTTTCAATCTCCCCCTTTTTGGTAATTGATGACAACCCATATAAAATGATATGAAATATGGTTTTGTTTTCAACCCGAAATGCTTGACACCACTTGAGATACAAGAATAAAGGATAGTGGTCAATCATTTCTATGTTGGTTTGATAGTGTTAACTCCCCCTACATGTGTGCACTTCTATGAATAAGAATCAAGCTTTGCACACATGCTTAGATAGAACTTTGGATGGGTGAACAACTAACAAACTATGACATGATGCTAAGGTTTTGAGAATAGACCTTTGAAGTGTGATACCAATCAAAGTGCGCCTTTCATTTCACCCTTAGCAACATGGTTAGTTTGATACCACATGGATGCATAATTAAAACAAGATAGGGTATCTAACTAACTTCCTATGCATGCTAGTGATCAAAACAACAATCAAGATTACAACTAGTCATGCACCACACAAGCAAGAGACCACTTGGAAAGCATCATAACTTTAATGCATGCAAGCATATGAGTGAATGCACATTCAAATGCAACAATTTGTTCATAGGCTTGCTCCCCCTACTTGTGTGCTCAAATTTTAATTTTTCATTTTTCCAAAATCTTATTTCTCCCCCCTATTTCTAGATTCCACTTGTTTCTTTCCTCGTATCATATTTATCATTTTAACATTTCTCCCCTTTACTACTATCATTTTAACACAATTTCTCCCCCGTTGTCACACATTACCACAAAGGAAACCACTTGTAGTAACATGTATCACTTGAGGATACTTAGAGAGATTTGTTTATCAAGTCAATTTAGAAAGAAGTGGGGTGAATTATCAATTTAAATTCAACCTAGATTACTTCTCTTAAATACTTAACACGGTTTAAACCATGGACAAACTTCTTCACACATCTTGCAATGGTTATCTTAGCCGTGTTGGTTAAGTACAAGAATAAGCATTATAGACTAAACATATGAGGTTGCAAGCTTATCAACATGTCATATGCCACCACTAGATCAATTAACTCATGAGTGAGCCTATCATGAGTGATGTCTATATGCTCTACACAAGATTTAGCAAAGGATGAATGCATATGTCAATAAATTTTACCTTGCTATGTTGGAGTAGAGGAATGTCATAGGTGGGGTGTATCAACTCATGTTGGAGAAATCCAAGATGTTCAACTCATTCCTTAACTTGCAAAATCTCTTCTCATCAAGTGGCTTGGTGAAAATATAGGCTAATTGATCATCGGTGCCCACATTGTCAATGAAAATGTCACCCTTTTGTTGATGATCTCTTATGAAGTGATGTCTCACATTTATTTGCTTTGTTCTTGAGTGTTGGACGGGGTTGTTTGTAAGCTTCACCGCACTTTCATTGTCACAAAGCAATGGGACTTTCTTGAATTGAATTCCATAGTCCTCCAAAGTGGCTTTCATCCACAATAGTTGTGCACAACAACTCCCCACACTTATGTATTCGGCTTCGGCGGTAGAGAGTGCCACACTATTTTGCTTTTTCGATGACCATGAGACTAGTGACCTTCCCAACATTTGACATGTACCACTAGTGCTCTTCCAATCCACTTTGCAACCCGCATAGTTGGAGTCCGAATATCCAATCAATTCAAACCTTGGCCCCTTTGGAAACCATATTCCAACCTCTTGTGTATGCTTCAAATATCTGAATATTCTCTTTGTGGCTTTCAAATGACTCTCTCTTGTAGAAGCTTGAAACCTTGCACACATGCATACACTAAACATGACATCCGACCTTGAAGCGGTCACATAGAGTAAGCTTCCAATCATAGACCGATAGAGTGTTTGATCCACCATCATGCCACTTGAGTCACTATCCAAATGTCCATTAGTCCCCATGGGAGTACTAATGCCTTTAGCTTCTTCTAGCCCAAACTTCTTCATCATATCTTTGATGTACTTGCCTTGACTCACAAATGTACTATTCTTCATTTGCTTGATTTGAAGTCCAAGGAAGTAACTAAGTTCACCAATCATTGACATCTCAAATTCATTAGCCATCATCTCCCCAAACTCTTCACAAAAGTCTTGATTTGAAGATCCAAAGATAATGTCATCCACATAGATTTGCAAGATGAACAAGTCATTTCCAATCTTCTTGGTGAATAGGGTAGTATCAACCAAACCCATCTTGAACCCCTTTGAGAGAAGAAAGCTTCTCAACCTTTCATACCATGCTCTAGGTGCTTGCTTCAACCCATAGAGAGCCTTTTTGGGCTTGAATACATGGTCGGGCTTCTTAGCATCTTCAAACCCAGGTGGTTGCTCAAGATACACCTCCTCATTGATATACCCATTTAGGAATGCACTCTTGACATCCATTTGGTATAGCTTGATATTGTGTGCACAAGCATAGGCCAATAGGATTTTTATTGCCTCTAATCTTGCCACCGGAGCATATGTTTCCCCAAAGTCAAGATCTTCAACTTGTGAGTAACCTTGAGCCAATAGTCTTGCTTTGTTCCTCACCACTATTCCATCTTGATCTTGCTTGTTCTTGAAAACCCATTTGGTTCCAATGACATTTTGCTTCTTTGGTCTTTCTACCAATTCCCAAACTTGATTTCTTGTGAAGTTGTTAAGCTCTTCATGCATAGCATTGATCCAATCAACGTCCTTCAAAGCTTCATCAATCTTGGTTGGCTCAAATTATGAGACAAAAGAATAATGCTCACAAAATGAAGCCAATCTTGATCTTGTTTGAACACCACTTTGAATGCCTCCAATAACTTGATCCAAAGGATGATCTCTTGCAATGTTGGTAGGTTGGAGCACTTGCATGTTGATGTCATTTGATTGAGATGATGAACTAGCTTGAACTTGCGCTTCACTTGCACTTGCTTGATCTTGAGTTGGAGAACCACTAGCTTGCTCACTTGGAATGGTCACTTGATCTTCATCTTCATCTTGGACTAGTCTTGGTCTAATGTCACCAACATCCATATCTTTCATAGCATTGACCAACTTGTCATCTCTCACATCATCCAAGTTTTCTTATTCATCTTGAGAGCCTTGAGTTTCATCAAATTCAACATCATGCACTTCCTCAAGAATTCCACTAGCCAAGTTCCATACTCTATGTCGGTGTCTAAAATGGCGGGGTCTAGACGACCAACGAGTAAATTTCTATGTGTGTCAGAGTTCGGATGGTTATGCTCGGAGATCACAAGGTTTATACTGGTTCAGGAACAAATGCCCTACGTCCAGTTTGTTGCGGAGTCATGTTACCGTGCGCGGAGAGCTCGTAGAGGGGAGCTACAAGCAATGGTGAGAGAGGGAAGCGGGTTCCCAGGTCTCGTGATGAGGACATCAATGGCTTAGATATGACCATGCCAACCACATCTATACCAAAGGTGAAACCATTCTATATAAGGTTTATCATTGTTATATTTGATGAATGGGTGCTGCACTATGAAGTGTGTATATTTTCATTTTCAGAATTGCTTACATGGATCAAGGAAGGGTTAGATTGCATATGGAAAGCATGGATGGTCAATGAAGTTGATTGAGGACCAAATCCAAGTGTTCCTAATGTCCTCCACCAGGCCACCACGTCACTTTGGATCCAAGGAAGGAAAGAGTCCAAGTCCAACACGTTTTGGATGTTCAATTCGGACTGCAGAAGAGTCCAAACTTGCGACGGTTGCCACGACTTCATACGGACTCCGATTGGGACGTTCTAGCACTTTTTGGAAAGCATATCAAGTCTACTTTCCAACGGATCCGGACTCATACATATATCTTACCAGATGCGACCGCAGTCGACGATTTAATGCCGAGACCTTTTCTGCCAACGGTGCCGCGTCACCATATTTTGGGCCTATGGCCCGTGTATGAACTTGAGTCCATTAGGGACTCATCCTAGGGTTGTTGGACGACCCCAGGACCCTTGTGGTCGTCCTCCCTCCTCTTTATATCCCCCTAGAGCTGCCACAAACAGATTGGGTTTTGTTTAGATGAAAGTTTAGCTGCTGCTACTTCCTTGTAGACGCGTGTGTCGACTAGACCATCCGTTCTACTTGATTCGGAACCGCACCTTCATGTGTATCACATCTGATCCTTCATCTCTTATTTGCAATTGAGTGCTTGTTCTACTTGTTCTTGCTTGTTCTTCGATTGCTTGCAGGAATAACCCTAGTGGTTTGGTTGGTTGTGATCCGCAAGATCGTGAGCAACCGCTGGATTTGGTGTATCGATCGCTAAGGCGCAGCGTCCTTGGATGGTTATAGTCGGATCGTGAACGTCTCTCCAGTCAAATCGTAGTTATCTGTCTCCACCGAAAGATCGGGACAACCCATACACTCATCATCTAGTGCGTATGAGGTTCTTGGTTCTGGTGAGGTCTCGCATGAGTGTGTGTGAATGATTTGAAAGAGTTCCTGGGGGAGAGATTGGAGGTCCATTCTCCCCCTTTATACGTAGGGAGAGATGGAGGAGTATAGTAGAGGAAGAGAGGGATAACGTGGGCCCGGCTTGGGCTGTCGTCTTGGGAGTGCTTCGGCTCCTGTCCGCCTTCCTTCCCGGGGAAGATTGTGCCAGTAGACATGTGTCTGGTGTTGACGGTCCTTAAGTATCAAATCCAACCATCAACTAGACAAGGATAAGGATCTATATGAAACCAACACCTAGAAATAAGGTTTATACTAACAGAATTCCACGAGTTTTGGTGAATGTCTGTTTCTGTAGGGGGATATCAGGAAATATGGAGGAAAGGCCCACATGTCATGATTACATAGAGATAAACATCATTCGTACAAACAAGAATACTCTAGAAGAGTCAAGAAGGCGCGGGAAGGAACCAGAGGCCGAGTGGGCCCAGGGGCAGGGCGGCCGCCCTCTACACCATCCATGAAGGTCGGTTTGATCCGACGGCCGACGTTCATTTGAGGAGCCTATATAAGGAAGCCTCTCTGACCTAATTCATTATTCATCATCCATCTCAAGAGGATTAGCCCCTGATCAAGCCCTAGAGCCACCACATCAACTAGATCTCTAGTTTAGCATAGCTATATAGGATTAGAACTAGAAGGAGTCAATCTTCGGTTGGTTTCCAGATCTGTCAAGAGGATTCTTGGTAATTCTCTCCCTAGTTCTTCATCTATTTATCATTGTTCTTCAATATTATGAATATGACTTTGCTCTACTTCATTATATTGTTTATGACTTTACTCTATTCGTTTATGTTCTTAGTTATATTGTTCTTAGTCTATTATGATTATATACTTGACTTAGTTAGATCTGAATCATATCCATGTTTAGGATCATATAGTGTTTATCCACCAGTACTATGGGTAAATGATAGATATTGTGTAGGCGTGGTGCCTAGACCGTATTTATCTGCGATTGTACCCTACATTCCAGATCGTGAGGTAGTTCGCGGGAGTGACAGTCCTGTTGAGTCCTTTGTAGTCCTCCTCCCGTTTGTAGGGCAGGCAGGGCAGTTCTATTACGGAGAAATGATTGCTATGTTTCTCATCTTCCTTAGTAATACTCACTACACATGAATATCTCTTATCTCTCCATGATTGCCAAGTGTAATTGCACTAATCATAGTATGCTAGACTGTATAGTTAAGAATGACTTAGGAAATATCTTTATAGTTCATCCTAATTCCATGCTAAGGACTTGCTAGAATATGTGTTGAGGTGCTTATCATATTATCTTATGTGGCTACATATATGCTGATCAGTATTTATCTTTTGTCACTATTCATTCATTATCTATATATATCTTATGTGACACTTATCCTGTATTGAGTGAGATAGATGAAAACTCTCCATTACACATGCAGTGATACTCATTAATCATCTTTACTTATTCCTCATTTATTCCTTAGTATCCCTTCCCAGTGGTAAAAATATAAATAACGATACCTGAAATAATGCTACATCGGTATAATATGTGCGCTTGCAGAAACACATTTATATTTCATTAGAGAAATTGCATATTTCAATACCACATCTCTTTGGCATGCTGGGGATGACAACCTAGCTTATGTGTCATAAGAGATGTCAACAAGCATTTTTGGCGCCGTTGCCGGGGAAGGTTGATTAGCTATCAAAAGGAATAAATGAGTTATCACTTGCATCACTAATGTGATTGAGAAAACATCAATTCTCTACTTGTACAACCTTACCCTTGATCTTTGCATATTTTCCTATCATCTTTATCCAGGGTAATGTATGAATAGATTTGATCTTCTAGACAATTTTGTTGAAAATCCCGAAGCATTATTAAGAAGGACAAAAGCCAAGCTCAAGAAAGTAATAGAATCATCATCATCTCAGCTTGAAGCTTCATCCGGTCAAGAAGGTCATCGAAACATCGTTCAAGACTTGACACCAGAGTTCGAAGCCATGGCAGACAAGTCAATCCATGAGTTCTCAGCCCCCACCACGGACAACATCCGCACTGGACCTGCTGCGAACATTGGTCGGTCATTTGAGCTCAAGCCTGCGCTCATCAACATGGTGCAAGCAAGCTAGTTTTGTGGGAAAGCACACAAATATGCTAGTGCTCATCTCCAACACTTCCTGGAGATTTGCAGCACATTCACTATCAAGGATATCCCCAGAGACACTATACTACTTCTCCTTTTTCCATTCTCACTCTTGGGAAGAGCGAAGCAGGGTTCTATGCAACCAAGGAGAAGAATACCACGTGGGCACTATGTTCCACCAACTTTCTAGCAAAGTTCTTTCCCATGGGAAAGACCAATGCTCTCCGTGGAAAGATTTCAAGTTTTCAGCAACAACACGATGAGTCTGTTCCAGAAGCATGGGAGCGCTTCCAAGACTACATCCTAGAATGTCCCCATCATGGAATGGGGATTTAGTTACTTATGTAGACCTTCTATTATGGGCTCAGCAACAGCACTCGTGAGACCATGGATGCTGCTGCCGGAGGAGCATTCCTATCACTTACAATACCACAAGCCACATCTCTTGTGGAGAAGATGGCATCCAACCAATGTTGGAGTGAAGAAAGAACTCAGACTCGCAAGAAAAGTGGAGGTATGCACCAGCTCAAAGAGGTAGACATGCTGTCAGCAAAGCTAGACCTACTCATGAAGAGACTCGATGAAAAAGCTGGAGAGAAGACAGAAGTTATGAACATCTACAACTCTCACATGACCTGTGAGGAGTGTGGAGATACTGGACACTCAGACAACCATTGTCCAAAATTGCAAGAGGATGTGAACTACATCAACAACAACAACAACAACAACAACTACAATCGTCCTCAGCAAAATCAAGGTTGGAATCAACAACAACAAAGGCCTAACTACTCAGGTAATTATCAAGGTAACAATTCTTTCAATAATCCTAGTTCTCCACCTTTGAGAGAGTTAGTGTCTAATCAAGGAAAGTTAATGGATAACATGTCTAAGAAATTAGAATCCAATGATAAAATACTAGAAACTATAAATAATAGGATGGATAATTTTTCTATTGCCATCAAGAATCAAATTAGCTTTAATAAAATGATTGAATCCCAGCTAACCCAAGTAGTTGCTGCTGTTCCTATCACTAACCCCGGTATTCCATCACAACCGAAAGGATTAGAATCTGCAAATCTTGTAGACACATTTGATGCAGGTGCTTATTGGAACAACCCCACAAAAGAGTGGTGTGGCGACTCTATGCCAACCAAGAAAGGAGATCCAGGATGACCAGTCATCCCAATCTCCATTGGAGTCATAGAGTTTTCTGAAGCACTTTGCGACTTCGGCGCAAGCTTCAATGTCATGCCTAGGGTAATCTATGAGAAATTATATAATTATCCTTTATCAGAAACAACCCTATGTTTGCAGCTTGTAGATCGGACACTATGCTATCCAAGAGGAATATTAAAAGATATCCATGTCCGAATTGGTACCTCATATGTCCCAGCAGACTTCATGGTGATAGAAACCGGTGTTGATGAGGAGTCACCCATCATCCTTGGGAGGCCACTCTCGAACACTACTGGAGCCGTCATCTATGCTAGCACTGCCAAGATCAATTTCTTCATCAAAGGGAAGAATGAGACATTTACCTTCAAGAACAAAACCATACAAGCTCCTAAACAACCTCAAGATGAACCAAAGAAGAGGACCAATGGGAAGAACAAGCAAAATAAGAACAAGAACAAGAACAAGAAGCAAGTAAAAATAGAATCAGTGAAGACGGTCACGACACTCCACTGCGAACACATGGTGGATAAGTAACCATGTATGTTCAGCTTTGATGATGAGTGATTGACCAACACTTGAGTGTTTCAGTTTGAGTGGCTTACCCTAACCCTTTGCGAAAGCAAATGTGTGCCTGTCTATCGGCTTGTGGTGTGCAAGTGCTATGCCTAGTGACAGTGGTCAATGGCGTGGAGAAGGTCGAGTAGAGGCTTGCCGTGCCAATGGACTGTGAGCGGTGAAGGGCGGAAGCAAGCCTCGGACTGAGGGACCATGGGCGCCGGCGGACTAGCTGTGGTGGCTAGTACTTGGCACTGGCAAGTGCGAGAAGACATGGAGGTAGACCGAGTAGACCAAGTCAAGACGGTGGACGAGCGGGTCGAGCAGAGGCTCATTGGACTCAGAGTCTGACCGGGAGAGGACAAGGTGGCTCACGTCGAGTGGTTTGGTGCTTTGGGCCTCAAAACCATCTGCGTCAGTTTCTGAGTTTGGGCCGCAAAACTCGGGGTTTGGTAGTTGAGCTGAAAGCTACCGGTGGCGGGTTTCCTGGGTTTGGGCCTCAAAACCTAGGCGGAGCTTCCGAAGAAGTGGGGATGGCACGTGGCGGAATCCTGGAGGTTGCGTCGAGGCGACGACAACTCCCGGCAGGAAGCGGGGCTGTCCATTCAAAATGCAGGATATATTTTCCGGAGCTTGGACTGCAATGCTTATACTAGGTAGTTCACTCAATGTATCTAGGGGGGTCTTTTGGAAATAGCCAAAGCCCGATAAGTAGGGGGTGAAGGGGTATCCCTCATCCCATCTCTTGAACCCTAATCATTTGCCCCAACTCTCTCTCTCTACCCTCTCTCTAGTTCATGAGATCCCTAGGTTGATTCCACCAACCTTTGTAGGAACTTTAGTTTGTTGCGAGGAATCGGAGGCCATAACCTCCGTAAGCCATGGTGGCTTCGATTTGGTGATTGTGTCCCCTTTTGCTTGTGTTCTTCGCATTTTGCTTTTGCTCTCTCTTTTTCCTGAGATGATTTCTCTTTGTAGGGAGTAGCTTTGCAAAATCCGTTTGAACCAAGTTGTTAGTAATCGTGAGGAGCTTCTTTCCACTGAAGGAATTCTCCTCAAACCTCATGAGTGCGTAGGTCGGGCAATTTCTTTGTGGCGTTCTTCGTTTTGCTCTCTTCTCCCCCAAATCTGAGTGTTCCTGTTTATCCTCTTCAAATTGAGCGATGATTTCTTCGGGATAGCTCCCCAATTGCACTAGGATCACGCCTACATAGTTTGGTTGTAGTTGGTGATCATTTGGTTGAGTTTTGGGAAGATTTGGCGGAGAGAAATCTGTTTTCGCGAAGATCAATTTTTTGCTCGAGAGCGTCGGACCACTTACCCCCTAAGCTCCGGACCATAGCAAGTGGTCCGATGGTCTTGACCTTACACGTGTCATGCAGCAAGGGGCGTCGAACCACCCTCCGAACCTCTCGGTTTTTGAGCACCGGACCTTTGACGAGTGGTCCAGTGGCTCCGCTGAGAAAACCTACCACGCATCGGACCTCTCGCCTTAGTCCGACGGGGTAGCCCGACGGTTGAGTCCGGAGGTCGGCTGCTTACTGTATTGTTTGGCGAAGAAGCAGGAGTGAGCACCGGTCCACTTTCCTTGGTCCGGAGGTGGTGTTAGACTAGTCCGGAGCTAGGGTGCTCACTGTGTTGGCTTGTCTCGGTGGGTGAAGGCGTCGGACCTTAGCACCGGACTGCTCACTATAGTCCGGTGGCCCTGTCTCATCTGGTCCGGAGGTCCTGCTGTTGTTGTTTCTGCCCATTGTGCCTAGGTTCTTGCCTCTTTTCCCTAGGAGTTGAGAACCTGCGTTTTGGGGTTTCCGGTGATTTTCTCTCCACTGCCGTTGAGCACCCATCAACTGGGTTTGGCTTTTGGGAAGAGTGGCCCGAATATTTCGAGATAAATTTGAGGCTCCCATTCACCCCCCTCTGGTCGCCGTTCTCGGTCCTTCAATTGGTATCAGAGCCGGTTAAGGATCGATCCACCTTACACAGTTCTTGATCCGCGAAGGCGACATGGAGCGAGGTGCTGGCAAACCTCCGTTCTTCGATGGAACAAAGTTCGTGTATTGGAAGGTGCGCATGTCCGCTTACCTCCAAGGGCTTGATACGAGTATTGGGAGATTTGTGAGAGTGCTGACTACGTGGTTCTTGGCACTCAGATTAATGAGCTGCAAATCACGCAACATGTGTCAAACGCCAGAGCCCGTAGCATTCTCTTCTCGAGTTTGTCTCTTCGTGAGTTTGAGCGAGTTTCGAGTCTCACTATGGCACGGGAGATCTAGCAAACACTTGTGTGATATCATGAGGGTAACACTCAGATCAAGTCCAGACTCTTCGACACATACTGTAGAGAGTACAAGAACTTTTCTCAGTTGGCCGGTGAATCTGTTGACGGGATGTTCACTCGCTTCCAATCTATCATCAACAAGATGCGTGCTAATCGAGCCAACCTCCCTTATGATGATCATGAGCTGGCTATCAAGCTTTTGCATGCTCTTGATCGGAAGGTGTGGGAGATGAAGGTGGCTGCCATTCAGGAGTCACCGGGCTATGATGCCCTGACCGTGGATGAGCTCAAGTCCTCAGAGATTGACTATCAGACCCGGGCCAAGCTTGAAAACCCGTCGAAACCATCTATGGCGTTGGTTTATGGCCCCGGCGGTACATCTTCTTCCTCCTCTGACCCTTCACACTCTTTGTTCGCTTTGTCTTTGATTTCTGTGACAGAGGATCAAGTGTAGGATCTTGGAGATGATGAGCTGGCTTTGGTCATCACCAAGTTCTCACGGTTTCACAACAACCGTTTGAACCATTGGCGTGGTGGCTCAGCCAAGGGGTGCTACCGTTCCGGTGACGAGGATCACTTCATTGCAAACTGCCCCAAGAAAGCTATGGGTGACTTCACCAAGCGCAAGGACAAGCGCGAGCACCACTTCGAGGACAAGCACAAGCCCAAGTGCGGCTACCACCGAAGGTCCTTCAAGAAGGTGATCGACAAGGTGAAGGCCAAGCACCGAGCCTTCCTCGCCTCCCTCAGTGACATCGATGCCTTCTCCGACGGAGGTCCTTCCTAGGGCGATGATGAGTTGAAGGGAAAGGTTGAGGACAAGTTCAATGACCTATGCTTCTATGCCGACACCAAGCACGGTGGCTTTTGCACCATGGCGATTGAAGAAGGCAAGGTCGGCAAGCGCAAGGATGGCCCCGACTACGACTATGACTCCGACACACTTGAGGTACCACCCACCGTTGAGTCCCTCTCTCTTGAGATTGAGTCTCTGAACGACACCTTGATGAGTAAGGATGCGTTGCTCAAGCGTGCTGCTTGTGAGAGGAATGATTTTAAGGCGAAGTACCTTAGCGCGCTTCATGAGCTAGATTTTGCTAAGGCGTTTGTGGTGGTTACCGAGGAGGTAGAGTGTGATGCTTGCGCCATTCACATGTCTGATCTTGTCACTCTCCAGGACAAGTATGGCACTCTACTTGAGGAGGTCAGTGAGCTGAAGGCTACGCCTAGCTTACTTGGTGCGTGCAAGTCTTGCTTAGGCTTGCGTTCTGAGTTGGCACAGAAGGATGCTAGGATCGCTGTGTTAGAGAAGGTCAGCTTAGATAGCACTAGATAGTCGGATCGCTTTGAGGCTTTGGAGCTTGAGATCGCATCATGTAGACACGACAAGATGCGTACCGAGGAAGAAAACACATACCTTCGGTCCATCTTGAGTTGGGTGTCTTGCCGAGAGCCGCAGTTGGGGATGATGCTTAGCCAATGCAAAAGGGCTGGCAGCATGGGAGTAGGGTTTGCTATAGGTGGGAAGGACAATAGCATGTTCGGTAAGATCGGTGAGTGCAGTAGTTTGAGCGAGAATGAGAAACCCACCACAACTCCCAAGCTTACCAAGATCACTCCACCTAAGCCTACCAATCCCTCTGTGTTTCCTGTGAGAGATGGTGTGTTTGAAGAGCCACCCAAAACCACTCCACAGAAGAAAGTGTGGATTGCCAAACCGAACCATCTTCGCAACCCACTTGACACAATGCTAGACATCTCTAGTGATCCCCTTCCTAAGAAAGCTATAGCCACCCAACCCAACAAGAGAGTGCCTACCAAGAGTGCGGTAAGTTACCATTGTGAGTATTGTGAGCGGGATGGGCATTTGGGCGAGTTTTGCTATAGGAGGAAGAGAGATGATCGGAGGCAGTTTGAGTTGAACAACCGGGACATGTACCACCCACTAGTTGGGGTGCGTGAACCGGAAGTTCGGAGGCGCACTACTAGGCCTAGAGGTACAATGCCTCAAGGTGTTAGGCCTCAGGAGGCGAGACCACGTGGTGGTCGTGCCCGGCGTGGTACCGGTCATGACCCATACGACTACGGGCCTTGTGGCGGTGGCTTTACTCCACCCTTCGTTAGCGGACCACGTTTTCCCCATCGTGGTGATCGCTATCCTCCCATGGGACAGGAGTTGTTTGGTTTTTCTCCTAACCCATTCTTTGGGCAAATGGGACAACACTGGTATCCTTCAAAGTTTACTAACCCCAGTGTTGCACCGTTTGCTCACCCTATGTCTTTTTATTGATGTAGGAAGGGGGACTGGAGGAGACTTGGCTTGTGGATTCCGGATGCGCACGCCATATGATCGGAAGTGCCAAGTGGTTCTCCAGCCTCGACCTCATACACCACACCGAGTATATCACATTCGGGGACAAGAGTAAAGGTAAGGTTGTCTCTCGAGGGTCGATCAGAGTGAACTCTTCTTTTGTCCTCAAGGATGTTGCTTTGGTTGCGAATTTGCATTTTAACCTTCTTTCGGTTTCGCAACTCCTTGATGACAGTTTTGAAGTGAGTTTCAAGCCTAATCTCTCTCGGATTTTGGACTCTCATATCCCTTTGATCGTACCTGTGGCGGGTAAATGGACCAGAAAAGGAGGTTCCGAGGTTGAACCTCGGAATAGTGGAATGCTGTGATGACATGTGGTATGATGAAGATGTCTTGCTTGGCCAATTAGGGACTTTCTGGTACTCAGAATCATAGAGACATTACTTACCACTTGCATTGAAATGGGTAGAAGACGGCCGAACTACTTGGTAGGGCGGTGCCACTACTACATGGAAGTAAGTGGATTAGTGTATAGGGGTACGAGAGTGAGTCCCACACCCTCTCGAGATGGCTGGTAACCCTAGGGGCCCGGTTACCAGGCCTCACAGTCTCAGCGCCCCCGTGCGGTACGTGTAGTTGGCTCAGGGTTGAGTGGTAGGGTGGCATCGACCTAGGCTAGCAAGCATCCAGCGTCTGTCCTAGATGACCCCGGGTGTCGATGATGGTAGAACCCGTGGTATGTAAAGCACCTGCAGAGTGTTTACGGTTTGATCGATCGATACATAGCCAATTCCTCGGCTATGGACCAGTTTCTGTGACCTGCTTCACCCGCTAGTGAGATGAGTCCTTCTTTTCTCCCCTTGGTTGATATATGATTCAGGTAGTGTTCTCTGATGGAGCAGTGTACCGCTGAGACGGGCTCAAGAGCGAGTTGGGCCCATCGAATGAGTGTGAGGTGTGGTGAGGTGTGTGTGACGGAATGGAATGGATGGATGGAATATGAATTTGGACAACTAAACAATGACTTATACTACTGAAGTAATTAATGAATCTTGCATAGGAAGCCAACAACCAAAGATAGGTCTTTTGATATACCCTGTTGCATCCAATTCCACAAATATGTCATTGGTGGGAATGTGGCACCAGTACAATCCAAACAAGTGTTGAAGAGGACATTGACTACGATGAAGATGAGGAATAGGAGTCTCGTTGATAGCCTCAGGCTTGGAGAGGATCCCGGCGCTTCGCCCGCGTTGCTACTTTTATTGATTCCAGTGTGATTTCCACCAGTGTCGCGTTGTAATAATCTATGTAAACCTTTCTATTGCCCTCTTGTACTCGAAGTGTGGTAATGTTATTGACTGAAATTTGGGTAATATTGTGGATTGTTCACTCAATCTGATTTATTACACTGCGAATCTGTGAATTTCCCTTCGTGGAAAATCGAGGTCGTTTCAGTTGGTATCAAAGCCATGCTTGGCCCTAGGACGAGACCGTAGAACTTGGAACCATAATCACGATCCCGATAGCCAAAACTTTTGAAATTTTTGAAAAATCAACTCTCTTCGGTTATAGGAACGACCTTGCATCCCTTTTATGCAACAGCTTATCTTCTATTAGACTTGCTGACACAATTTCATTTCAAAACTTTGTGACTGGCCAACCTTGATACACCATTACTTGAACCTCTACCCCGTGGACACGACTAAGTGTCGGGTGACGAACAAGACTTCACCAGACTGCACATGACGAATCACGAGATGATAGCCGCTGATGCTCGTATCCCTTCTTCTATACTCGAGACCCTTAAGGAGCCACCTCTAGGATGATGACCTGATAGCACCACCTTCATGAGATATGCTACCGGCGAATAGTGCGATTTCCCGCATGTCGTCTGTGTGTAGCTGCCAGAGACATACCATGTAATCAAACCCATGTAATGAGTGATTGAATCTTAATGCCTCTTATGGATCTTATGCTTCTTTGCTTGAGTGTTGGATAGATGTAAAATTATTTAAATACTAAGTCTATCTAATCAAATTAGCACCACACATCATGCGTATACTCACATGCCTTATTGGTTATCACAGATGTCGATTCGCCGATCAACACGCCTGAATCGCTCCCCACCTGCGAGGCCGTGCTCGTGGAGGATGCAACCTGCCTCGCGGGAACCTGGAGGAAGAACTGCGTCGTGCTATCATGCCTCCCATGCTGGATAATGTTCCCAACCCTCCTCCTGCTGGAGCACCACTGAATCCTCCACCTGTGGTTCTTGAAGCACCACCACCACCTCCTCCTCCGCCAAGCTTAGCTGAGGTGATGGCTCTACACACCTAGCTACTCACCGCTCTAGCTGAAGGTATGAATCACCGCCATGAGCCACTCCCTGACGACTTCCAGAGAAAGCTCGAAGGTTTCCTGAAGCTGAGGCCACCTACCTTAGACGACACGGACAGTGATCCGATTGCCGTTGATGACCGGCTTCGTGAGATTGAAAAGAAGCTCGATTTGAGCATCTGCACTCATGAGGAGTGCGTGGGAGTTGCTGCTCACTAGCTCACTGGTGCAACACGTGCTTGGTGGGACAGCTACAACGATGCCCACGACCACCCCGCAGACATCTCCTGGGATGAGTTCTCTGAAGCCTTCCGTGAATACCACGTACCAGAGGGTGTTATGGAGGCCAAGGAGGATGAATTCCGCAACATCACCTAGGGTGCAGATGGAATCCACGAGTACACTACTCGTTTCACTCGTCTCATGTGCTATGCTCCACCTGCATGTGTTGCTTCAGAGAAGGAGAAAATGTATTACTATCGCAAGGGTCTGAACACCAAGATCAAGTTATCCCTATCTGGTAACAAGAGCTGCACTCTGAGGGAGCTGATCGATAGGTGCCTGGAGATTGAGAAGGATCGTGAGGAGGCACGTCTGGAAGCCGATGCTATGAATAGGGGCAAGAAGTATCGCTTCGAAGGTACTTCACGTGGGTCTATTCCTCCTAGGCCACGTACTGACACCCATTCGCGGAACCGTCCGCACTACAACACTGAGGCAACACCAAACCCCAACCGTGGCGGAGGCTACGATATCTTCGACAACAACCGCTCTACGCTCGCTCGTCATGCCCAGAATACCAACTCGAGAGCCACTGCGCCAACCCCTACCAGCGGTGTGCGCTTCACTTGCTTTGGGTGTGGACAGTCGGGTCACAAGATCACAGACAGCCCCCACTAGATCAACGCTGTAGCAAACACGAGTACGCCGTTCAAGGGATCCGCAACTCGCGGGCATCTCAACCATCTGTCCTCTTCGAAGGGTATGTTACCTTTTAATCTCGGGGTCAAGATTCTAATAAGGGGGAGAGACTATAACATCCCTAAAAATTACACACATGAAAAATACCAACTACAAAATTATTCATTACTTCTTCACTAATTGCTTGATGGATGTTACACATATCTTAACATTCCATAGTTATAGTTAGCACCAAACCCTAGGTTTTCATACTTAACACGTACTAAAATTAGTTCCATGTTAATTAAATTGCTTGAGTTGGTTCTTGGTCCTTCTACTATGTTGTGCTAACCCAAACCTTTGGATTAATAAAAACACATCTACATATATGTGTGTATATCCAAGCCTATATACATATGTGGATATGCATGTATATACACACATATATAATTAAACACCCGTATATACATACACATGAACTCATGCAAATATATATTCGTAGGCATAAATATACATGTATACATCTGTATACACAAGTGTGCAACAAGGCAAATACATACATGCAAATACAAATACATGAATCAAAATACAAAAGAAATAAAAGAATGGAAATAGAATAGGCAAATGAGCTAAAGCCAAAACCGAGCTGGACTCGACCAGCCCAGTTCAGCCGGCTTGCTCACTTCATCACACACGCCAACCCGCCCCATCTCGGCCTGCTAGCCTAACACCCGCAACTGCGCGGCCCAGCACGGCGCGTGCCTGCCCTCGCACCATCCCACTCGCGCGCCAGCCACCGACAAGCCAGTCCCACATGCCTCACAGGACCGCATCGCTCACCACCCCCTCTTACTGACCGCTGGGCCAGTCCCCAAATGTTGTGGATCTTCAACCTCCCGCCTCCGCTCTCTCACGCGCGAGCACTTGGCCAACAACGAGCACAGAGCTCTGACAAGTCACGCAAAACGCATGGCCTTTCCCCCTGCCTGTCCCCTCTCCATCTTGGCGCCCAAGAAGCTCCTTGGAACCCTCTGATCAAGCCCCGCGTGTCCATGCCGTTGGATCGGGAACCCACCTATCCCATGGCCATGGCGCCTATAAGAAGCCCCACCTCGAGCCCTAGGGTTTCCTAGTCCGCACCGCCACTCGCGGCGACAACCACACACACACCAAACCACTCGGCAGAGGAGAAAAGGGGAAGAAGCAGAGGAGAAGAGGGAGGACGTGAAGGCGACGCCGGAGCCGAGGACCCGTCGGCGCGCTTCGGGAAGCCCCTCGTCGACGACGACCAAGTGACGCTGCACTGCACAACGTCTGGAGCTACACTGCACCAGCTCTACATGGCACCGCTAGCCTATCTTCTTCAGACACGCGGTACACACCCTCTCTAACACCATGGCCAACCTTGGCATGGAGACCTCGCCGGAGGGCGCTTCCGTGTTCCCATCCTGGGAGCGCGATGCAACCCCGCCGACTTAGCCCTCGGACACGCGCACAAACACAAACACTGGAACGGACCCTCCCCTAGACCTGCCAAGCCCCAAGCCCCTGGAACATCGACCACAGACCTGCCACTGCCATGGCGAACGCTGTCGTCGCTTCACCACGGCAAGGTGCATTCCCATTAAGACGAGCCCACTCAAGCCAAACTGCTGGACCTAAGAGTTGATTGGTGACTAGCAGTACACGCCGGAATAATCGGTTGAGGCCAAGACCCACTGGGATCCCCTGGCCACGCGACCCGCCACCAATGCCATGGCCGAGCGGCATCGTCGTGTTCTCGCGGCGGTGTGTGTTCCCAACGAACGAGACCTTCCCGAGCCCAACAGACAAGAGCTTGAGCATCGCTGTGACTACTTGAGTTTCCCGGCGTAGTTGGTTGTGACCTAGGCGCCCTGCAGCCCTCTGGCCATGTGGACTGGCGGCATGCCCGTGGATGCCGAGCTCGACGCGTTTGACCCAGACGCCCTGGTGACCCAGTTATACGCTGGTGCGGCTTGTCGCACTCGCCTAATCACACTGAAGGACAACACGTCGACCAAATGCCAAATGCCATTCTATGACAACCGTACATGAGTCGGCTCTGCCAGAGCGCTACCGAGCCGGTTCGTCGAGGTGTGAAGTCTCGGAGACCTTGGAAGACCCTCGTTGGCTACTGCATAGTCCGGTGACCTTCTCTGAGCCGAACCGCACCATCAATTGGGGACCAACGCCAGCTGAAGCCGCGAATTACAGAACTCCGGCGGGTATCTCCGCGTTGCTTCCGAGAAGAGGCTCTTCGAGCCCTAGACAAGTTGATCAGAGGCCGCAATCATGACCGCCATGAACGTGCGAGTACGGGTGACCTTTCAATTTGTCCATAGAGTGATCAGAACTGACCTTGGACTCACGCCGACGAGAAACCGCCGTTCGTTGGAAGGTAGCAGAGGTGATTTGGGGAAGGAAGTGTGTTGTGCCAATGATGGGTGGACCCCGTGCTGGTGTCATGCCGACGCCAGCAATACGCCAGCCGTACACCATATAGACCAGCCCCTGACATTGCGTGGACCTAGCCTTCATGAACCACAGAGAGGTGACACCTCAGTGCACGAGGATGGTGCCTACGGTCCAGTGGAGCTGCGCCATTGGTCCACTGTGGGCCACTCTTGTGTGGACCAAGCCTGATACGGACCCATGTAGCCACGTGCCTCAACCTGAGTGCGACACGTGGCGGGCCCAAGCCTGGCCCATATTGGCCCTGAAAAGCCCACTATGTTGACTCCGGTCAACTGCGACGTCACGCTGATGTCATGCCGACGTCAGCCAGCCAATGACAAAGTGACATGTGTCCCTGCTGGATCCAAACCTTATTTATCCAAATTCAGAAATGAATTCAAACTTGGAAAATTCATATAGAGTCCAAAAATTGCAAACCACCTATCAAAATTCTTAGAAAAATGAGCTCTACATGTTGGAGCTATGTTTGTGTGCATTTGGATCTTCTCATTTTTCTGATAATTCCTTGTGTGATTCTCTATACGTCGCTCACACGATTATTTCGCGTATTCGTTTCAGAGAACGAGGAGGATCTGACTGAGGAGGGAGATTACGAGTACGACGAGGAACTCAGTGATGACAACAGAGGTGTCACACCCCACCCCCCTCGTAGAACCTATTACACATGCTCACATGTTACATTTCTAATAATGAATGATTAAGCAATGCATAGGTTGCATGGTAGTTTATTTGCTCAAGCCTTTACCTTGATGAAACCTTTACCCTGCTACCCTGCAAAAGGATAGACGCACACATGCTTGCTCTATATATATAATAAGATTATTATTACTACTACTACTCTCACATATTGATGGGATGATGATGATGATTATGATGAGGCACGGGATGCCGGATAGAGGGGAGAGTGTTGTGTGTGTCTTGGGTGCGTGTGGTGAGGGTTTTGTCAGCCAAGTGAGAATGACGACGAGCCTTGGGAAAGTCTTGGCGGGAGAGCTACCTGGGCAATCCCTTTGATCGTACCTGTGGCGGGTAAATGGACCGGAAAAGGAGGTTTCGAGGTTGAACCTCGGAACAGTGGAATGTTGTGATGGCATGGGGTATGATGAAGATGTCTTGCTTGGCCAATTAGGGACTTTCTGGTACTCAGAATAATAAAGACATTACTTACCACTTGCTTTGAAATGGGTAGAAGACGGTTGGACTACTTTGTAGGGCGGTGCCACTAATACTTGGAAGTAAGCGGATTAGTGTAGAGAGGTACGGGAGTGCGTCCCACACCATCTCGAGACAGCTGGTAACCCCCGGGGCCCAGTTACCAGGCCTCACAGTCTCAGTGCCCCCGTGCGGTACGTGGAGTTGGTTCAGGGCTGAGTGGTAGGGTAGCATCGACCTAGGCTAGCAAGCTGCCAACGTCTAGCCTACACGACCCCGGGTGTCGATGATGGTAGAACCCGTGGTATGTAAAGCACTTGCAAAGTGTTTACGGTTTGATCGATCGATACATTGCCGATTCATCGGCTATGGACCAGTTTCTGTGACCTGCTTCACCCGCTAGTGAGATGAGTCCTTTTCTCCCCCTGGTTGATATATGATTCTGGCAGTGTGCTCTGATGGAGCAGCGTGCCGCTGAGACGAGCTCGAGAGGGATTTGGGCCCGTCGAATGAGTGTGAGGTGTGGTGAGATGTGTGTGACGGAATGGATGGATGGAATATGAATTTGGACAACTAAACAATGACATATACTACTGAAGTAATTAATGAATCTTGCATAGGAAGCCAATAGCCAAAGATAGGTCTTTTGATACACCCTGTTGCATCCAATTCCATAAATATGTCATTGGTGGGAATGTGGCACCAATACAATCTGTACTGATATACATTAAACAGGTGTTGAACAAGATGTTGACTATGATGAAGATGAGGAATAGGACTCTCGTTGCTAGCCTCAGGCTTGGAGAGGATCCCGACGCTTTGCCCGCGTTGCTACTTTGATTGATTCCAGTGTGATTTCCGCCAGTGTGGGGTTGTAATAATCTATGTAAACCTTTCTATTGCCCTCAGTTACTCGAAGTGTGGTAATGTTATCAACTGAAATTTGGGTAATATTGTGGATTGTTCACTCAATCTGATTTATTACACTGCGAATCTGTGAATTTCCCTTCGTGGAAAATCGAGGTCGTTTTAATGGGGTGGTCGGCTGACCCCCCTTGGGCATGCCCTTGGATGCCATGATCACAAGCTTTAGAAGATGCCTTACACAAAGCAAAAGAGAGAGGAGGAGGTGGCCAAAGGTGGTCGGCCGACCCCCTAAAGTGGGGATTCCACTCATGCTTTTTCTAGTGCTTGGTGAAACGTAGAAGATGCCATGTGATGTGATCAAAAAGCTGAGCTAAAGTGCTCAAGATTCTCCTCTTTAAACAAAGAGTAGTGGGGGACAAAGGTATGTCATGCTTTGATCAAAGGTGATTGATGTGTTTTCTTTTTCAAAGCATGACAAAGTGAAAGTGATAGGTGTCATGATTCCCCACTTTGGACAAGGATGTGTCATGCTTTAACCAAAAGTGATTGATGTACTTTCTTAAAGCATGACAAAGGATAAAGATATGTCTCCTAAAGCAAAATCCGAATTTTGAATTTCTCACTACTCAAATTATGACATGCTTGGACAAAGGATGGTGGGGAAGAAAGAGGGATGATCATGGGGCACCTAGGGTGGTCGACCGACCCCCCTAGGCTTATATTTTTTTCTTCTTTTTCTTTTATGGGGTTACTTTGTGCTCTTATGTTTGAATAAGCCAGGATAAGCTACATAGGGGTGGTCGGCCGACCACCCTTCGGACCTACCCCTTGTCCCATTTTAAAGCTACACTAATCTCAAGTTTTATTTAATCTGATGTCTATTATTTTTCTTCTAAATTTTAAGCATGAAAGAAATTAAAGAATTTAACTAAATGCAAGAAGAGAAATAAAGATAACTATCGACTTACCTTTCAGCGAAGGCTCCTTGATTTTAAGTCCTTGGAGTAGGACTCTTCTTGTTGTTCATTCCTCGGGTGCACTTGATGGCTCCGGAGACAAACACCGCAGAATGTGCACCTCCTTTGCTTTCCAATCCTGCCTTGGATTGGCGGGTTCTTCCTCCTTGAGTTCATTCATCTTGGCCTCCGGGTACTGCTTCTTTTGGCGCGGAGCTGGAAGTCTTCTTCTTGGTGGTTGTGCTTTAACCTGTTTGTTAAGTTTATAACCATTGAAAGCACATTTTACCTTATGACTTGGAAACTGGAAATGGATTTGGCCCGATCCTACGTAGGTGACCGCATTGGTGGTGTTGAGGAAGGGCCTTCCCAAGATGACGGGGACGTCCACGTTGGCTCCCATGTCCAGGATGATGAAGTCGGTGGGGATGTATTCGTCTTGGATGTTCACCAAGATATCCCTCTTGAGTCCCTCGGGAAACCTCATTGTTTGATCCGCCATCTGCAAACGAACACATGTAGGGAGCAAAGGTCTCACTAACAAGTTATCATAAGTTACCTTGGACAGGATGTTGACGCCTGATCCAAGGTCGCAGAAGGCGTTGTGAAATGTTTGTTGTCCGATTGAGCATTTGATCGTTGGGTGTCTTGGATCTTCCTTCTTCATGACGAAGGTAAGATCGAGAAGATAGCCCTAATAGGAGCGAAGTGGAGGCTTACCGAACCTTGTTGTGACCATATTCACATGCTCAATTGAATCCTCTGGTTTCCCATGAATCTTACCTTGTTCTATAGATGGCATAGCTGCTGCTAATTGAGCTAGTTGTGTTTCTAGCATTTTATTAAAACTCAATTGATTTTTCATAGCAGTTGCAAAGCTATCCATTTTTCACCAAGAGTTTGAAGAACTTTATTAGTGGAAATCATCTTTTATTTATACCATCATTAATTTTAGATTGACCAAGAACAAGATCGTTCAATGAAGGCTGATTATTGTAAGAATTGTAATTATTGTAATTGCTATTACCTCCATTACCTTGGTAGAAGGGGCGTGAATTCCAGCTTCCATGTTGTTGGGGTCGATACCCGTTGTTGTTGTTGTTGTTGCTGATGAAGTTCACGTCCTCCTTCGATGTCTCGGGGCAATTTTTGCCCGAGTGATCATTTCCTCCGCACACCTTGCACCATGGATCGTCTTCAATAGCTTGTGCGGCGGCGATGGGGTAGATGGCCTCTCGTTTCTTCTTGAAATTTTCTTCTATCTTCTTCATTAGGAGATCCATCTTGGCAGAGAGCATGTGCACCTCATTAACGGTGTGCATACCTCTTCTCTTCGGCTAGAGACATTCCTCACCCCGCATCCTTGGTTGATTACCATTTTCTTGATGAGTTCCTTGGTATTCCTCACTATTGTGTTGGAGGAACGCCCCTCCAGCGGCAGCATCAAGGTGACTATGGGCCATGCTAGACAGCCCATGGTAGATGTGACGGAACCGTCCAAATTATAAGAGATCAAGTACCAAAGTACCTGATTTAACTGCCACTTAAAGCACTTGAGCCCATATAATCCCGGTAGTCCGGAAATCTCGAAGGATTTCTAACAATCGAGGATCGCGCAAACTCAGGTATGCACAGTCGAACGAGCCACAAATAAACCAAAAATACTTGAAGTACGGGTAAAGTTATTACAACACTTTGTTCCAAATAAAAGTAGTACTTACGCCACAACACCTGTGGCCGAATAAAACATTGTTTGAAACTGAACCCAAAGTTTTACTCCACACCAAAATCATTAAAAGATAGGGGTGCCCACGAGGTCATGTCCGACAACAGCAAAAGATGAGCTTGTAGAAGACCTTGCCCAAGGCCTACTCCTCTTCTCCTTCGAAAGGATAGAGACAGTGCTTACAATAGCCGAAGTATACTTGGCCATCTGCAACAAACGGGATAAACCCTGAGTACGGGAATGTACCCAGCTAGACTTACCCGTCTAACTGAAAATAAAGACTCCAAGGGTATGCAAGGCTATATATGTGGATCTGGGTAAACGTGCTTTTGCGGAAAAGCGAACAAGATGAAACTAAAGATTAGAGAACAACCATTTTCCATCCTATTATTATTATCTCTAGGTTTGCACCTGTACTAGAGCACTCACTTGAACTACTCAAACAATATAATAACATATATCCAAATTCCTTCATCAATATTTTAGTAGAACCATTACGATGTCGCATGGAGTTGTACCATGGTGAAGCTCAGCATAATCCCCCATATCCAGTGGGGGCGGCAATTTGAATCGATATACAAGCAGCTGGCAAGATTACCTTTAACACACGCCCACACTTTCCCCGTCGGGTCCATGCATTGGGTTACCGCTCAACAAAGTCCAGGTGGTATCGCCGCGGGCTCGCATTGGTCCACCCAATTGTAGAAATCAGTTGGCCACCACAGGGCAGATCGTATCTATAAACTAGAGGGTGCTCACCTCAGATTGAGCGCCGGCCTGGATAGTGTTTACTCGGCTTCGGGGTCGACACTCCTGACGGCCCCTATGTGAAAGGGCGCATTCAAAGATGTAAGAGGGCCACCATCGTATACAAACCTATACGATCCAACGGACGGACTGCCCCCAAGTCTAAACCACTTGGTGCCTCTTCCTTCTAGTTGACCGCATTTCATTACTACCATAGGTTCTTTCCACGATAGCAAAAATATAGCCAACCATGATAGTATTACCCCCAAGGGATAATATGTACATAAATATAAATGTAACCATATTTTCTAAGTAGGCTAAGCGGTTGCTTTTACTTTTATTAACAGGGTAACAAGGTAGGTAAGACAATAATCAAGGAAGGTAATGCATCAATTTGGGATACAAACAACTCCTGTCACCTAATGCATCACAGTATAAAATACTCAAGTAGATTAATTGTAAACATTGGGAGGCTTAAGAATGCTCCAGGGCTTGCCTTGAGTGAAGGTGGAGGGCTGGTGGTCAGGGCACTCGGGGAGGTTAGTGTCAAGCTCGTGGTACTCCTCGTTTAGCTCCTGTACCTCCTGGACTTCTGTCTCTGGGGTTGGCTCCTAATGTTCCTCCACTAATCCTAAATGATTGCAATGCATAAATAAGTAACTTGATGATGTAGGGATGATGCTTGAACAAGATTTAGCACACTAAAAGGGATTCTAAGTATTTAACAAATTAAATCACCACACAGCCACTTTACACAACAACCCTATAATAAAATGCTCAGAAAAATCTACCAAAATTACAGAGGGTAAAACATGTCTACTGGATGCTACTGCAGAAAACATACTCATAGCAAAGCTACCAGCTAGCAGATACAAAAAGATGAAATTAAATGCAGAAAAAGCACTTAGAACTAGAGCTACTAGCTAACATGGTAAAACATGCTATAACTTATTTTAAGCAGAATCTATGCTTAAAAACATATTTATCAAGAAAGTTCCATGATCAACACAAATATAAACTACTCTATAAGATTTTCCAAAGAAAACCCTAGAAAAAGACACTTGAACTACAAGTATCTTTTCTACCATACAACATACCACATATGATATTTTTTTAGAAAGAGCACGACATAAAGAGACTCCACAAAAAGTTTCATGATTTATACATGCATATATTTACCACAGGAATTAATCTAAGAAAACAGCAGAAACACATTTTAATAGATGATAAATAAAACTTACATAGAAAGAAGGCATGTTATACTTTTCCTAGCTTCTACACAGGATAACAGAGCTAACATAAAAACTTCACATTTTTATTTGACCATTTCAAGCAGGAACACCATTAACTTTGATATATGCAGAACACAACTAAATAAACATTAGTACTGAAGACATTCTCCAAAAAAAATCATTTTTATATTTTTAACAGAAAGATCACCATTTATAGAGTCTAACAAAATTGATTTCACCATTTTAGGATCTACCAAACTCTAGATATAAATTAAACAAGCATTATCATATTACTAAAAATAGGAAAAGAAATTCATTTCGTAAACCGGCCCAATACACGCAGAGGCGCGCGGGGCGACTGACAGGTAGGGCCCTCGGTCAACTCGAGGTCCATCCGTCGACGGGCGGGGAGCAGAGGACGGCGCTGACCGGCGTGTTCTCGCCGGCGGTGAGGTCTCCGGCGGTGGGGTTGGGTGTGCTAGGATCGGGATGAAGACGCGTATCCACTGGTGGAGTTGGTTTAACCGTTGCGACCGTGAAAGTGGTCGGTGGCGTGCGGTGGCGGTGCAGGACGGCGGTGCGATGCGGAGAGGTGATCACCGGCGATGCGAGGCTTGGCGCAGGATTGCGTGAGCATCGTGGTGATGTGGTTAGTGCGATTTGAGGGTTGGTTGAGCCAGAGGGGCTCTATGGAAACCTGACCACGTGCAAGCTCCGCTGTGGCGGTAATGGCGCATGGCCAACGGTGCTGTGCTGATAAAGGGCGAACTAGAGCTAGGGGAAAGGCATTCTCACCTCTGCTAGCTCCGGTGAAGCTTCCACAAAGATGGAGGCATCGGGGGCGAGATGGTGAGGGTAAACATCGTTTGGTCAGTGCGGTGGCGACTCAGGAACGAGGAACGGCGGAGGCGTTCCGACGACTGGAGTGTTCGGCTGGTTAAATCGAGGCGAGCAGCGTGTGTGGGGGGCGAAGGCGAAAGCTAGTGCGAGATGGATCGAGCAGAGAAGCTCGGATGGTGGTGGATTTGAGAAGGGGGCGCTTGCGATGCTCGGAGCTCTTAGCGCGACGATGGTAGAGAAATGCGATCGAGTGAGCGAGTGAGGATGAGTGCGGACGAGTGTGAGAAGTAGAGGAGGTAAGGCACTCCTCTTTGCGTGGTCATGGCCGACCGGCGTGGCCAGTGGGGCCGTGATGCGATGGCGCGCGGCGGTGGCAGCGGGGCTGACGTGTTTGCGGTGTGCGGAAGCAGAGCAGGACTTGGTCGACGCGCCGTTAGCGCGGATTCGCGCTCGATTGCGAGTGCGACGAGGCGTGGAGCTGATCGGACGCGGCACTGCGGCGGCGTTACTGTGAAACGACGGCGCGGCGCGCGGCAGTGCGGCTGGCAGGTCTGCGGCGGTGAAGCAGGGGCGTCAGCGGCGGGAAAACGGTGCAGGCTCGGTCCTAGCGCCGTTAGCACGGGCGCGAGTGCGGACGCGACTGAGACAGAGCGAGTGGCTGTCGGCGACAGCGATGTCGGTGCAGGGCCGCAGCGGCGGCGATGGCGTGTTCAACATCCGCGGTCAGGCATCGTCAGCCACGCGGCAGACGACGCTGACGTACGGTTCAACCGCGGTCGGGCGAGTGTGTGCGGGCACGTGCGCGGAACTTGTGCTCTGCGACGCGCGGGTGAGCGCACGGGAGGGGGGGGTCGATCGACTGATCGAGCTTCCTGCGCGGGGGTCGTTCGATCGAGCCTCTGTCCGTCAGTTCAAGGGGTCGAAGTCGAAGGTGGGGGGGGGTCGATCGGCTGATCGAGCCTCCGGCTCGGGGTCGTTCGTTCGACCCTCGGTCCGTCACCTTATCGAGCAGCGGTCGAGGCCGAGCGGGCCGAAAGCGGTACTCGACCTGTTTCAGTTCTGAGTTCCTTTTCCCATTTTCTTTCATTTGATTCAAACTGAATTTTCTTCAAGACAGTTTTAAAAACTCCAAACTAAGTTTTGACACTTAAACCAAAGTTGTTCAGAATATTATTCTCTACCTTTTTCATGTAGATCATAAATTCTAAAAACCATTAGTTCAAGAGTTGAGGATTAAAAACTTATTTAAGCTAATAAGGAAAAGAATTACTTTAATTCTTTAACAGATAAAATAACCTTAATTAAGCAGGGTAAATAAACATAAAGCAAACCATACTTTACTCTAAGCATAGCAAGGTTTAGCTAACAGATCGATCACAAGATTGAGCACAAAACCCTATTTAATTCTAGTTTCAAAACATATAAACACACACATAAAATGATAGCATATGCAAACATGAATGCGATGAAATGCTTGTGTTTAGAGGTTAATGATGATCCTAATGCAAGCTTGACACAGGGTGTCACAGCCCTTCCCCCTTAACGAAATCTCGTCCCGAGATTTGAGTTTTAGTACCATTTATTATAGAAGACGGGGTAGTTTGTGATTAGGTAGGCTTTGGTCTCCCAGGTTGCATCATGGGGACCATGATGACTCCAAAGAACCTTGAAAGTCTTCACTTCTCGATTCCTGGTGACTCTTGTCTTTGTATCCAAGATCTTTTCTGGTTCCTCAAAGTATTCCAGATCTGATCTAATTACGAGGTCTGAACTTGGAACAAATTCTTCTTTTGGAACTCGAAGACACTTCTTAAACTGAGATACATGGAATACTGGAAAGATGGTACTCATCTCTGGGGGTAACTGTACTTGGTAAGCCACCTTGCCTTTCCTGGCGATGATTTGATAAGGTCCAACATATCGGGGTGCTAACTTCTTCTTGAATCCAAAGCGACGGACGCCTCTCATTGGTGATACCTTAAGGTACACATAGTCACCAACTTGAAACTCCAAAGGTCTCCTCCTTTGATCTGCATACCCTTTCTGTCGAGATTGAGCTGCCTTGATATGTTGTTGAACAGTGCGGACTATCTCTTCTGCTTCTTTCACATAGTCCGTACCATAGAATCCCTTATCTCCTGATTCAATCCAATTGACAGGGGTTCTACATTTGCGTCCATATAAAGCATTGAACGGTGCCATCTTAATGCTTTCTTGGTAACCATTGTTATAAGAAAACTCTGCCAAAGGTAGCCATTTTTCCCATGATCCTCTTGCCGACACAACACATGCTCTCAACATGTCTTCCAACACTTGATTCACTCGTTTCGTTTGTCCATCTGTTTGAGGGTGATAGGCGGAACATCGAATCAACTTTGTTCCCAACTCTTTATGTAACTACTCCGAAAAGAGAGCAATAAACTGTGATCCTCTGTCGGATATGATGGTCTTAGGAATACCATGCAACCTTAAGATATTCTGAACATAAAGCTCGGCATACTGATGTGGTCGATGGGTAACCTTGACTGGTATGAAGTGAGCGACTTTTGTTAATCGATCAACGATAACCCATATAGAGTCATTTCCTTTCTGAGTGGTAGGCAAACCTGTGATAAAGTCCATACTGATATCTTCCCACTTCCATTCAGGTATAGAAAGAGGTTGTAACAACCCGGCAGGTTTCATGTGCACTGCCTTGATGCGACAACACGTATCACACTTTGCGACATATTCTGCGATATCCAGCTTCATTTTAGACCACCAATACCTTGTCCTTAGGTCGTGATACATCTTACTACTACCAGGGTGGATCGACAACTTAGAGTTATGTGCTTCATCAAGAATTCTATCTTGCAAGACTTGATCCTTTGGTACTACCAAATGCTGATTGAACCATAGAACTCCTTTCTCATCTACTTTGAAATTCAGAGATTCACTGGTTTCTAGCCTTCATTTGATTTGCACAAGCTCTTTGTCTGATTTCTGTCCGTCAATAATATCACTGTCCAAGGTACATTGGATAACAATATTATTTAGGACCAAGGGGTGCATCAGATCAAAACCATCTTCTAACAAGGGTTGCAACAAGTTGCAATGAGATTTGTGGCTCAAAGCATCTGCTACAACATTTGCTTTTCCAGGATGATAATGCACTTCCAAGTTATAGTCCTTGATTAACTCTAACCATCTTCTCTGCCTCATATTCAATTCAGACTGGGTAAACAAGTACTTCAAACTTTTATGATCAGTGAAAACGTGGCACAGATTACCCATCAAATAATGTCTCCATATTTTCAAAGCATGCACGACTGCTGCTAACTCCAAGTCATGGGTCGGGTAATTCTCTTCATGAGGTCGGAGTTGTCGTGAGGCATAAGCAATGACTCTTCCATTCTGCATCAACACGCATCCCAATCCAATGGTTGATGCATCACAAAACACATCAAAAGGTTTCTCCAAATTTGGTTGTGCCAAAACTGGTGCAGTTGTTAACAGTGTCCGCAAGGTACGGAACGCTGTTTCACACTCTACGCTCCATTCAAACTTCTTGTTTTTCTGTGTTAACCTTGTCATAGGTTTAGCTATCTTAGAAAAGTCTAGGATAAAACGACGGTAGTATCTGGCCAATCCTAAAAAGCTGCGAACCTCATGCACGTTAACGGGTGCTTTCCAATTCATAACTTCTTGCACTTTTGAGGGGTCCACTGAGATACCCTCGGCTGACAAGATGTGACCCAGAAAAGGTACTTTGGTCAACCAAAACTCACACTTGCTAAACTTGGCATAAAGCTTATGCTCTCTTAACCATTTCAGCACTAAACACAGGTGTTCTGCGTGGTCCTTCTCATTTTCCGAGTATACCAGGATGTCATCGATGAAAACCACCACAAACTTATCCAACTCTTGCATGAACACTGAGTTCATCAAGTACATAAAATGCGCAGGCGCATTTGTCAATCCAAAGGACATCACTAGATATTCAAAGAGACCGTATCTTGTAGAGAAAGCGGTCTTGGGTACATCTTCTTTTTTGATCTTAATCTGATGGTAACCAGATCGTAAGTCTATCTTGGAGAACACTTTGGCTTTAGACAACTGATCAAACAACAAATCAATCCGCGACAATGGATATTTGTTTTTGATGGTAACTGCATTGAGAGGGCGATAGTCCACGCGCATTCTTAAGGTTTTATCCTTCTTTTTCACAAAGATGGCGGGACATCCCCACGGTGAACAACTTGGGCGGATCAGACCCTTTTCCAGCAACACTTGGAGTTGTTTCTTGAGTTCTGCTAACTCGTTGGGTGGCATCCTATATGGTCTCCTAGATATAGGTGTTGTTCCGGGAGCTAGCTCTATAGCAAACTCGACATCTCTGTCTGGGGGTACCCCTAGAAGATCATCAGGAAACACATCCAGAAACTCACAAACTACAGGGATCTTATCCAACAACTCTGCAGTGATAGCAAACATGACTCCCAGCTGATTTGGATTCTTAGGTAAGAAGATTCCGAAGGTAACTCCGTTCTGTGGGTTGGTGATAGATACTGCTCGTTGGGCTATATCTAGATGCACTTTCCAAGCTTTCATCCATTCCATACCAAGGATTACATCTAGACCTAGCTCAGGTATTACGATGAGGTTGACATATATCAATGCCGTCCCCATGGTAATTTCTACATCCTTTACCATTTTACGAGTATATAGGACAGCTCCTGCTGCACTAATTTGATACTCCTTTTCCAATTCTACCACCTTCTGTTGACTTCGCAACACGAAGTTCCCACTAACGAATGAATGCGATGCTCCAGAATCAAACAAGATAACTGCAGGACATTGATTAACAAGAAACGTACCAGCTGTGACGGGTTCTCCCTCTGGTACTTCCTCCAAGGTGGTGTGGTGGACATTCCCTGTGCGAGGCTTCTGGGGATAGCTGAACTATTTCCTGGGCTTCGCGCAGAAACGAGACAGGTGACCAGTTTGTCCGCAGTTGTAGCATGACCCTACCACATATGGCGTCTTCTGCCCTCTAGCTGCAGGTGCTGCGGCTTTACCTTTATTCTGCTGCAAGGGTGCAGTGAAGGATCTCTGGTAGGCGGGACGAGCACGAGCATTGGTCATCTTCCCTTGAGGTGGTCGGAAACGTGCACCAGCTTGTGGTGGACGAAACGCTGGCCTTGAAGCATTGGGACCCCTATTCTGATGGGATCCTCTCTCTGGGATGCCTCTCCATCACCCCGATTGGTGCGACGAGTGTTAGCCGTCATCTGTATAGCCCATTAACAAGCAACAATTAGGTGATGCTATATTGATCAATGAATAAATACCGTGCTATACAAAATATAATATTAAGCACACGACCAGATAGAATTATTCATCTTTCCACATAACCTCACAGAATTAATTGCTCGTCATAAACATACAAATAACATTCCAAATCCTTTGCCAGAACAACGCCTGGACTTAAATTCCATATTTGGCTTACACATTATGAACATCCAAATTAAACAGAGTCTTAAACAACATCATGATACAAAAGCTCCTTGCGCGGAAGATTAACTCCTAATCTAGCGCTAAGTAACCGTCGGAGTAGTTGTGCTCTCTGATGTTGTCGTCGAGGTTGTCGTCGTAGAAGGGCTCATCGGCGAAGACTTTGTTCGGTGGGTCGGGACCAAGGATTACTCCATCCTGTGGCTCGGGCTCCTCAGGTGCAGGTGCTTCGGCGGCTTCAGCTGCTGTTGCTGCCTGCTGCTGGTGGAGAGCGTGGAAAGCCTCATGCAGGTTATCGATGTACTCCTGCTGTCCATTAAGGTTCCCCTCTAACTCTGCAACTCTGTCCTGCAGGTCCTCGGACTCGGTCCAAGCTTCATTCCTAGAGTTGGTGGCCTCGAGAAGTAACTGCTCACTAACCACGCGAGCGGCGATCTCCTCCTCCAACCTAGTCTGAGCTTGATTGCGCTCCAGAGTCATCTAAGCTAACTCTACCTGAAGGGTCTCGACGGCTGTCTCGAACTCCTGCTGCAACGGGCGCTTGCTCTCCATCGTGACGTTGTGGATCTCTGCAACATCTGCCAGACTGCGCTCCAGACTCTCACAAGTGCCAAGAAGAGCTCCAGTGGCACCCATGGCTGGGGTCTCACAAAATAAAAGCTCCTCTTCGTCTCCTGTCAGAGCTGTCTCCTCGGTCTGCATCCAATCCACAGGAAAAGCTGGTCCACGTGGGAATACTCTCGGCCATGCATCTGCAAGATCTGCTGGAAAACGAGCGATGATGTCCTTTAGTACCAGGTAGGCTGCCCTGTTGGCTCCATCCTTAGCACAAGCTCCCTTGGTAACGATCGTCCATCCTGCCCAGTCGGGCCTTCCTTCCAGAGCTTTCACTCTGACCTCAACCTGGACCTGAGAATCTTGACCATACTGCTGCTTCTGCCAAGAGTATTTGGGTTCACTGCCCTCGGAATACCCAATGGCATGCAAAACTCGCCAAAGGATGGTTGGCAGCCCAAAGTACCTCAAAAACTTTCCCCTGGTCATCTTCCTTGCCAACGGGTGGCGAGGAACTCCTACTCCTCCGGTTGCTTTCCTGGTGGTCAGATGGGTGCGAGGCATCTGTAGCAAGAGGGGTTTCGACTCTCGTGAGACAGATATAAGCTGGTCATTTTTATCAAAAGGGGATGATTACAATTTGAGGGGAGGAATGACATGGTACAAGAATATAAACATGATGCATGATCGTAAATACGTTCTCACTCAACTAGAATGACTTGTAAGTCCTAACGTTCTAGTCGGTGGCAAGACGATCTCTCATTATGCAGTTATTCGTTCTACACGGTTGCGTAGTTAGTGTACCTGCAGAAATTTCATCTCAGCCCAAAAGAACAAAACCCAATGCAGAAAATCACCGGGCACTTCCTGATACGCACTACGTACATACCAGTTAGATACCAAAACCTTATGCACCAAGCTCGGAAAACCCACCTAGCATCACATACTTCTCAGATATGTCTACGTGAAAGCTCGCATATCCTTAAGTAACAAGATATCACTTCCCTTGACCAACGGTTGGAAGGTCTACTCTCACATCTCCCAAATAGTTTTCAATGCAAATTTTTGAACCTAATATCATCCTTCCCAAGAATGATATCCCGGCAAATTACAAAGATACAGCATGAGCAAAACCCTGAACCAAGTTAGTATAACTAAGCCACCTGATTTCCTAGTATAGGGCTAAGGACTAGACTCTGGCACCCAAGTTTCAAAATTAGTTTATAAAAATAGTTTTGAAATACCCGTTTTGTTAAGAAAGTTGCTCAAACGAATGAGGATACCTGAACTCAGCTCTGATACCAGCTGTGATGGAACCGTCAAAATTATAAGAGATCAAGTACCAAAGTAGCTGATTTAACTGCCACTTAAAGCACTTGAGCCCATATAATCCTGGTAGTCCGGAAATCTCGAAGGATTTCTAACAATCGAGGATCGCGCAAACTCAGGTATGCACATTCGAACGAGCCACAAATAAACCGAAAATACTTGAAGTACGGGTAAAGTTATTACAACACTTTGTTCCAAATAAAAGTAGTACTTACGCCACAACATCTATGGCCAAATAAAACATTGTTTGAAACTGAACCCAAAGTTTTACTCCACACCAAAATCATTAAAAGATAGGGGTGCCTACGAGGTCATGTCCGACAACAGCAAAAGATGAGCTTGTAGAAGACCTTGCCCAAGGCCTACTCCTCTTCTCCTTCGAAAGGATAGAGACAGTGCTTACAATAGCCGAAGTATACTTGGCCATCTGCAACAAACGGGATAAACCCTGAGTACGGGAATGTACTCAGCTAGACTTACCCGTCTAACTGAAAATAAAGACTCCAAGGGTATGCAAGGCTATATATGTGGATCTGGGTAAACTTGCTTTTGTGGAAAAGCGAACAAGATGAAACTAAAGATTAGAGAACAACCATTTTCCATCCTATTATTATTATCTCTAGGTTTGCACCTGTACTAGAGCACTCACTTGAACTACTCAAACAATATAATAACATATATCCAAATTCCTTCATCAATATTTTATTAGAACCATTACGATGTCACATGGAGTTGTACCATGGTGAAGCTCAGCATAATCCCCCATATCCAGTGGGGGCGGCAATTCAAATCGATATACAACTAGGTTGCAAGATTACCTTTAACACACGCCCACACTTTCCCCGTCGGGTCCATGCATTGGGTTACCACTCAACAAAGTCCAGGTGGTATCGCCGCGGGCTCGCATTGGTCCACCCAATTGTAGAAATCAGTTGGCCACCACGGGGCAGATCGTATCTACAAACTGGAGGGTGCTCACAGCAGATTGAGCGCCGGCCTGGACAGTGTTTACTCGGCTTCGGGGTCGACACTCCCGACGGCCCCTATGTGAAAGGGCACATTCAAAGATGTAAGAGGGCCACCATCGTATACAAACCTATACGATCCAACGGACAGACTACCCCCAAGTCTAAACCACTTGGTGCCTCTTCCTTCTAGTTGACCCCATTTCATTACTACCATAGGTTCTTTCCACGATAGCAAAAATATAGCCAACCGTGATAGTATTACCCCCAAGGGATAATACGTACATAAATAATAATGTAACCATATTTTCTAAGCAGGCTAAGCGGTTGCTTTTACTTTTATTAACAGGGTAACAAGGTAGGTAAGACAATAATCAAGGAAGGTAATGCATCAATTTGGGATTCAAACAACTCCTGTCACCTAATGCATCACAGTATAAATACTCAAGTAGATTAATTGTAAACATTGGGAGGCTTAAGAATGCTCCGGGGCTTGCCTTGAGTGAAGGTGGAGGGCTGGTGGTCAGGGCACTCGGGGAGGTTAGTGTCGAGCTCGTGGTACTCCTCGTTTAGCTCCTGTACTTCCTGGACTTCTGTCTCTGGGGTTGGCTCCTGATGTTCCTCCACTAATCCTAAATGATTGCAATGCATAAATAAGTAACTTGATGATGCAGGGATGATGCTTGAACAAGATTTAGCACACTAAAAGGGATTCTAAGCATTTAACAAATTAAATCACCACAAAGCCACTTTACACAGCAACCCTATTATAAACTGCTCAGAAAAATCTACCAAAATTACAGAGGGTAAAACATGTCTACTGGATGCTACTGCAGAAAACTTACTCATAGCAAAGCTACCAGCTAGCAGATACAAAAAGATGAAATTAAATGCAGAAAAAGCACTTAGAACTAGAGCTACTAGCTAACAGGGTAAAACATGCTATAACTTATTTTTAGCAGAATCTATGCTTAAAAACATATTTATCAAGAAAGTTCCATGATCAACACAAACATAAACTACTCTATAAGATTTTCCAAAGAAAACCCTAGATAAGGACACTTGAACTACAAGTATCTTTTCTGCCATACAACATACCACATATGATATTTTTCTTAGACAGAGCACGACATAAAGAGACTCCACAAAAAGTTTCATGATTTATACATGCACATATTTACCACAGGAATTAATCTAAGAAAACAGCAGAAACACATTTTAATAGATGATAAATAAAACTTACACAGAAACAAGGCATGTTATACTTTTCCTAGCTTCTACACAGGATAACAGAGCTAACATAAAAACTTCACATTTTTATTTGACCATTTCAAGCAGGAACACCATTAACTTTGATATATGCAGAACACAACTAAATAAACATTAGTACTGAAGACATTCTCCAAAAAAAATCATTTTTATATTTTTAACAGAAAGATCACCATTTATAGTGTCTAACAAAATTGATTTCACCATTTTAGGATCTACCAAACTCTAGATATAAATTAAACAAGCATTAGCATATTACTGAAAATAGGAAAAGAAATTCATTTCAGAAACCGGCCCAATACACGCAGAGGCGAGCGGGGCGACTGACAGGCAGGGCCCTCGGTCAACTCGAGGTCCATCCGTCGACGGGCAGGGAGCAGAGGATGACGCTGACCGGCGTGTTATCGCCAGCGGTGAGGTCTCCGGCGGTGGGGTTGGGTGTGATAGGCTCGGGATGAAGACGCGCATCCACTGGTGGAGTTGGTTGAATCGTTGCGACCGTGAAAGTGGTCGGTGGCGTGCGGTGGTGGTGCAGGACGGCGGTGCGACGTGGCGAGGTGATCACCGGCGATGCGAGGCTCGGCGCAGGATTGCGTGAGCATCGTGGTGGACTGGTGAGTGCGATTCGAGGGTTGGTTGAGCCAGAGGGGCTCTATGGAAACCTGACCACGTGCAAGCTCCGCGGCGGCGGCAATGGCGCACGGCCAGCGGTGTTGTGCTGATAAATGGCGAACTAGAGCTAGGGGAAAGGCGTTCTCAGCTCTGCTAGCTCCGGTGAAGCTTCCACGAAGATGGAGGCGTCGGGGGCGAGACGGTGAGGGTAAACATCGTTTGGTCAGTGCGGTGGCGACTCGGGACCGAGGAACGGTGGAGGCGTTCCGGCGACTGGACTGTTCGGCTAGTTAAAGAGAGGCGAGCAGCGTGTGTGCGGGGCGAAGGCGAAAGCTAGTGCGAGATGGATCGAGCAGAGAAGCTCGGATGGTGGTGGATTTGAGAAGGGGGCGCTTGCGATGCTCGGAGCTCTTGGCGCAACGATGGCAGAGAAATGCGATCGAGTGAGTGAGTGAGGATGAGTGCGAACGAGTGTGAGAAGTAGAGGAGGTATAGGCACTCCTCTTTGCATGGTCATGGCCGACCGGCGCGGCCAGTGGGGCCATGATGCGATGGCGTGGCGGTGGCAGTGGCGCTGGCGTGTTTGCGGTGTGCGGAAGCAGAGCAGGACTTGGTCGACGCGCCGTTAGCGCGGATTCGCGCTCGATTGCGAGTGCGACGAGGCGTGGAGCTGATCGGACGCGGCACTGCGGCAGCGTTACTATGAAACGACGGCGCGGCGCGCGGCAGTGCGGTCGGCAGGTTTGCGGCGGCGAAGCAGGGGCGTCAGCGGCGGGAAAACGGTGCAGGCTCGGTCCTAGCGCCGTTAGCGCGGGCGCGAGTGCGGACGTGACTGAGATAGAGCGAGTGGCTGTCGGCGACAGCGATGTCAGTGCAGGGCCGCAGCGGCGGCGATGGCGTGTTCAACATCCGCGGTCAGGCATCGTCGGCCACGCGGCAGACGACGCCGACGTACGGTTCAGCCGCGGTCGGGCAAGTGCGTGCGGGCACGTGCGCGACACTTGTGCTGTGCGACGCACGGGTGAGCGTGCAGGAGGGGGGGGGTCGATCGACTGATCGAGCCTCCTGCGCGGGGGTCGTTCGATCGAGCCTATGTCCGTCACTTCGAGGGGTCGAAGTCGAAGGGGGGGGGGTCAATCGGCTGAACGAGCCTCCGGCTCGGGGTCGTTCGTTCGACCCTCGGTCCATCACCTTATTGAGCGGCGGTCGAGGCCGAGCGGGCCGAAAGCGGTACTCGACCTGTTTCAGTTCTAAGTTCCTTTTCCCATTTTCTTTCATTTGATTCAAACTGAATTTGCTTCAAAACAGTTTTAAAAACTCCAAACTAAGTTTTGACACTTAAACTAAAGTTGTTCAGAATATTATTCTCTACCCTTTTCATGTAGATCATAAATTCTGAAAACCATTAGTTCAAGAGTTGAGGATTAAAAACTTATTTAAGCTATTAAGGAAAAGAATTACTTTAATTCTTTAACAGATAAAATAACCTTAATTAAGCAGGGTAAATAAACATAAAGCAAACCATACTTTACTCTAAGCATAGCAAGGTTTAGCTAACAGATCGATCACAAGATTGAGCACAAAACCCTATTTAATTCTAGTTTCAAAACATATAAACACACACATAAAATGATAGCATATGCAAACATGAATGCAATGAAATGCTTGTGTTTAGAGGTTAATGATGATCCTAATGCAAGCTTGACACAGGGTGTCACAGTAGAATCCTTGGATCAAGAGACAATCGTCTATCCCATGATGAGGACAGGCATGAATGTACTCCTGGAGACGCTCCCATGCTTCGGAAATTGTCTCGTCAGACTGTTGTTGGAAGCTCAAAATCTTTCCGCGAAGAGCATTGGTTTTGCGAGTCGGGAAGAACTTGAGGTATGCCTTAGCACACCTATCCCATGTAGTGGCCTCTTCTTTGTGGGTGTAGAACCATTGCTTCGTCTTCCCCAATAACGAGAATGGGAAAAGACGAAGACGAATGTGACACCCTGTGTCAAGCTTTGCATTAGGATCATCATTAGCCTAAGAATAAGCATAAGCATTGCATTGCATTCATGTTTACTTATGCCATCATTTCATGTGTGTTTATTATCTTTCACACTAGAATTGGATAGGTGTTTTGTGCTCTAAATCTTAATTAACATGTTTAGCTAAGTTTGTTACACCTAGAATAAAGAGTAGATTCCTCTTCTTACTAATCACCTTGCATATTTAAGCTTAGTTTAATTTTAAAAATAAAAGCAATTCTTTTCTAAAAATGGCTTAAGTAGTTTTAATCTAGAACCTTGTAAAATAATGGTTTTCAGAAAAAGTGACCTACATGAGAAATGTGGGGAATATTATTCTAAACAACTTTGGTTTAAATTTCAAATCTTAGTTTTGATTTCTTGAAATAGTTTTGAATCAAATTCAGTTTGAAACAATAAAAGAAAAATGGAAAAAGGGAAGCAGAGCTAGAATGGGCCGAGTCGACCCATTCGGCCCGCTCGACCTTGCGCCGGCCAACGCACACGTGCGCACACCCGCGCTCCCGCGCACGCGTTCCGCATGTGCGACGCACGCGTTCCGCATGTGCGACGCACGCGCAGCTCACGCGAGTGGCCGCGCCGTACGCCGGAGTTGCCGCCACGTGGCCGTCGATGCCTGCTCGCCGACGCTGACAGCCGCATTGCGCCACTCGCCTTGCGCCACGCACTGCGACCTTGCGCCGACCACGCACTGCTAACCTGCGCTGTCTCGTGTAATTCAGAACTCCACCTTCGAGTGATATTAGGATTGCTCGCGTCTTTTTCTTGTTCGTTCTTTGATTGCGAGCAGGAATTGATCTTCGTGATTAGGCTGATCTCGCACCGCGAGGTTGGTAAGCATTGGGAGTTGGTTCAGCGATTGCATTGGCGTTTCGGGTTCGCTCGTCGTAGTCGGATCGTGAGGGTCTACTTCCACCAAATCGAAATTATCTCCACTCACCGAAAGGTCGGGCACTCCCCCTCTATTAGTACGCTCCGTCCTCAGGGATGGGGTTCAAGGCATGAGCCACCATGCCAACTTCTGTTCACCCTGCGGTACAGGGTCCTGTGCTGCCTAACAGACGACTTCCGCGCGTAATATCCACACCATGTCTCCGACGGACACCCCAACAGGGATTAGGGCGTCATCAAGTCCTATATGACGGAACGCGGGGGTGCCTGGTCCTGTGCGACCAACCTCCGCCCATACCTGGAAAGGGGAACAACAGGTTTCCCGATCATAAGACGTATGGCTACAACTCGACAAGGACGAACAGGACTCGGACATGCGTCTACTGGCACAATCTTCCTCAGGAAGGAAGACAAGATGAAGACAAAGGCTTCCTTCGGCAGCAACCCAAGCCGGGCCCACATCACTCCCCCTCTCTACTATACTCCTCCATCTCTCCCTACATATAAAGGGAGGAAATGGACCCCCAATCTCGCTCTCTCGACATTCCAACATTCATTCACACACCCTCAAACTCGCACACACGCGAGCACTCACCAGAACCAAGAACCTCAAACGCAGGAGACCTGGGGACAACCTCCCCTCTCTCACCAAAGCTTGTAGCTCCCCCGTACGAGCTCTCCACGCTCGGTAATACAACCCGGCAATACACTGGAGGTAGGGCGTTCGTGCCCGAACCAGTATAAACCTCCGTGTTCTCCGAGCATAACCATCCGAACTCCGACACGCATAGAAATTTACTCGTTGGCCGTCTAGACCCCGCCATTTTAGACACCGACACTTTTTATTTTATTTTATCATATGTAGAGTTTTAAATACAAAACTAAGATAAGCAAGAAAATGCATAAATATAAATGCTAAAATTAAAAACTTACCTTAGTGGGGGAGAGAACCTCCCCCCAAGCTTGTCTTTTATTCAATAATGCGGTGGATGTGGATGTTGTTGCCGCCAAAAGTCCCAACACCAATGTTGTTCTTCATGCATTGCTTGTATGTTCTCGGTAGTTTGTTGGACGATGCATGCTGTCTCATCGTGCTCAACACGCAGCTCACCAAAGATGTTGGTGAGATGATCGAATTCTTGTCGTAGTTAACGATGCTCCCTATCTCGTGTGGACGAGAAGGATGCTCGTGCTCGTTGCGGACGTGATGGTCGAGGAGGCATGCCACTGGAAGTGTGCATGGGATCGGAAGATGCATCGTCTTCTCCTTGCCAATAGCTCCTCGGGAAGGACCACCTTGGTCAAGATGAACAAAGTGTCGCCCTTCCTGAGCTCTCCTACCTGAACCTGTAAAACCTCTTTGCCCAATTCCTTGATATAAATCAAGGGTTAGTTTACGGGTCCTATACAATTGAAGTTGCCTATTTGGAAGAGTCATCTCAATTGTATGGCCACTGTAAATCATTTTTAGTTCACCATTGGCATCTCTTTTTAGCATTTTTGTAAAAGTAAGATATTCTTCTGAGATCACAGCTAAAGGGGCAGAGATATAAACAAAGGGGTATGTGCCATTTAGCAGGTTCATGGATTCGGCAAGACGAGTAATTAGAGATGTAAATTGAATAGATTCATTATTCTCAATTGAACTTTGCCAAAACTCCACTAAGCATTTTACAGGAGAGATTTGCATTTTGTTTACCATGGCATAAAGCAATTTCAATTCCATGTCACTTATCAAGCTAGCATTACTTCCAGGAAACAAGGTTATTTTCATCCATAGGTTCATGAAACGAAGAGTAGGATTGTGAATTTCCTCAGGTTTAGGATTTGAGCAATCTTTTAGAGCAGAGATAGAGAACCAAGATTTTCTCTTGTTAAAACTATGCATGGCAAGGTCTAAATCAATCAAGCATGAATTATCAAAACCAAGAGCAGCACTTAGATGACTCCAAGTGAAACTATGACTTTGATTAAACATGCGGAAGGAAATTCCAACATTAGAGATTTGGAGAGAGCAAAGGAATTCTATGGTAAGAAACTCAATTCCAAACTCTTCTATTTTCCAAAAGCCAGACCAACCAATAGTAGAGAAGATAGTGTTGAATTCGTTGGTCATACCTGTGTTGGAGAGAAGATTCGGATTCAATCTCCTTGTGTGCTCGAAAGATCGGCCCCGAAGAGAGAGGTATCTTTGGTACTCTACTTGGTTGAATCCAAGACCACTTTGTTGGTCATAGGTCCTCATCGGGGGCACCACGAATGCCTCGGTATGAGGTACCTCCTCCGGCGCTTCTTCTTCTTCCTGAGGTAGTTCTTCGGTTTGGAGGTTCTCCCAAGTGTATCGGGCAGAACCTCCCCTTCTTCTTCCTTGGGAAGTGTCTTCGGATTGGTGGGAGCGATGAGAAGAGCTCCCACATACAATTTTCTTTGCTTTCTTGAATATGGAATTTATTGGATTCTTCATCTTCTAGAGAGGAAGAATGACACAAGGGCAGGACTAGGAAGAGTTGTGTGTGGAAAGAGTTTCCTAGTTTGCCTTGCGGGGAGAAGCTTGAGCTAAGAGATCTTCTGGTGGACTAGCGAGAGCAACACTACTTCTCTTGAATGTAGAGAGGATAGAGCAAGGCAAGGAGAGGCTTGTGCTAGAACTGAATTCTGGTTGAAGTGATACCATGGAGGCTCTCCTTGCTTGGGTTTTTATAGAGTAACCCATATAGCTAATTGATAACTAAGTTAACGAGAATCTCTGGATTCAATCTAATTAAAATTTCTAGACTAAGCTTTCCCCGGCAACGGTGCTAGAAATGCTTGTTGGTATTTCTTATGACTATTGGATAAATCCGCAAGCGCATAGATTATACCGTTGTAGCACTTCACCTAGGAGTATTCCAAGGTATCGTAATTTATATTATCCCAAGGGAAAGCTGGCTAGAAATGATAATTGGAGAGAGATCCTAGAGAGCACCTCAACTTAGTACCAAATGGTATAGAGGGGTAAACGATATATGTGATAGGAAGGGGTTGATGAATGAAGAAGCTACGGTAAAAGATACTTAGAACGGACTAGAAAGACTAGCTAGGTGGGAGGACAACGAGAGAGTAAAGGGACTCCTATGCAATTCACTCTACTTCAATATACTTAGCGAAATAACTAGTCTAAACACTATAGAATGTCTCCTCAATACAAGTATGCTAGGCGAGGGGATAGATCAGTAGGAGGACAAAACTCCTACCGGACCGCACACTCTTGTTACAGGGGCCTTACCTTTTAAGAACTTGCCTATAAACATGTGGTGGAATACCACAACTAGACAAGGCTGTCACCTCTTGCTAGCTACCACAAACAATCCGTGCAGCAAGCGATAACCAAGGATAAGATGATGTATAAGCACCACGCTTACACACAACTTACTACTTTGACTACAATCAATAATCAAAGTACCCTATGACAGACAATGATCGCATACGGGAAAGGTCACAAGGATCATAGACTATGGGTATAAAGGCTATTAAAGAGCAAAGGCATATAGCAAGACTATATCTAGTATAGAAATGCTCAAAGTAAATACTAAGTAAAGTAGAGAGAAAACATATATATTGAATAAGATAAAGTCTTACAAAGAAGGAAAGATACAAGAGCTATACTAGACTCTCCAGAAGACAACTCCAGAAATCCCGAGCACAACTCGACTCAACTCTAACTCCCACTCTAGACTAACTCCTAGAACAATCTAAGGAATAGAGCTTGTAGGCTTCTTCTTCATGTTTAGAGAGGGGGTGTGACCCTCTATTTACAGTAGAATGTGGAGTTGGGGCTACTCCGGCGCCACGTCAGCGATCCAGGGCCTTCCATCCTTCACCCTTGGATCCAACCAACTTGGAAATCAACCAAGGCATGGATGGTGGTGATCCAACACGTGGGGAAGAGGTATGGCAGTTGGGGGAGCCAACCGAGCTAGGGGGGTGGTCGGCCGACCCCCCTATGGCCAGTGGGCCCTCCCTTGCCTCCTTGGATGAAGTCCCACTGGTCAGGGACTGAGTGGGCCCTGGCGGGCCCAGATGGGGGGTCGGCCGACCCCCTCTTGGGGGCTCTGGCCCACCTCGGGCTCCCAGGTGCTGGTCCCACTTGTCATACATGCTGGATGTTGGTCCTGAGGTATTTGTCACGTTTATCTCCTTGGTGTGGGCCCATGAATCCTTGTGCTTTGCTTGTGATCCGTTGAGAGAAAACACAGAATGATCAAAGGGTTGGAAATCACTCTGGAGTGCTTCTCTTGGATCATGGCCGAGAGGGGAGCCAAGTGGGCCCATAGGGTGGTCGGCTGACCCCCCAACCTATGGGCCCACTCACTGGCTCTCCGTTGCTCCATTTCTTCATTCCTGTATTCAAACACTCATGGACATGTGGAACTAGTTATTTGATAAATTATGCTTATGATGTGTTTGTTTATCCTTGATCCTGAGGTTGGTGGCATCATTTTAGTTATATAAAAGATGGTCATAATTTGTGCCAACATACGTTCGGGCCGGAATCCCCTCCTAGTGGGGTCATGAAGGTCCGCGAGCGAATGATTAGACCGTGGGTAAGCATCCTGATCGTCCTGGCCTGGCACCAAGGGCAGGCACTACTTGAGCGACCTGGCTACCATGAATTGCTATTCATGTCTGTAATTGGGGGCCCGCGGCTACCCGAGCTATATTGAAGGTGACCTGTCAAAGTCAACCTGACGGGGAAGACTTGGGTGTGATTGAGGAATAAACCTCCAGCTGGATAGGAATTCGATTCGAATCGCGGTCTCTCCCCGTCAGTGAGAAACTTAAAAGATCTTCCTCCCACTATAGAAACATGAACTCTAATAAGTAACCAAAAGATGGTTATATGGTGTTTATGCCAAACTGGATATGGTTACTATTGTGATGCTTTAATCAAGTGATTGTTCTAGATCAGGTGCAAATCTAGACTAGGTAAGCTCTATTAATCTTGATGCTAAAATATTGATTAAAATATTGAAATATAGGACTCAAGGTAGTAATGTTGTTTTTGCAAAACAAATTATGCTATCCTGTCAACTCCACTATATGAGCCTTGCATATCCTTGGGAGTCTTTTATTTATCTCCTATCGGGTAATTCTAGCTGAGTACATTCGAGTACTCAGGGTTTATCCCACGCTGTTGCAGGTGAAGGGCTTCGTCCTGCTGAAGGAGTGGTTAACCACCGGTGGGCTCGGTGATTCTATGGTTACTTCTTATCTATATGCTGTTGTTGGAGGATGTCACTTAAGCTAGCAATGTATTTCAGCTTATGTTACTATATTCATTTCAAAGTTATGTTGTTTCATTAAACAATTTTGAACTCAGACTTGTATTATTATTTTTGAGCTCCTTTGTAATATTATTTCAGATGCAAAACTCTGTGTAAGTGATTGGTGTTTACTTAATTTAGCGATCCCAGTTGGGTTGTTCATTTACCGAGGTCGACTCGGCGGACTACCGAACTAGTATAAGTGAGAGTATGTGCGTGTCAACGTGTTAAACGGGGACAGTCATTCTTGATCTTATATTAGTTGGGAGGTTCCGTGATAGGTGCCAGGAAGAAAGGGATGCAGAAGCGTCCGGGCAGAGTTATCCATTACAAGGCGTTGACGAGAGGTCACGCGACAACTTCTATGCTCGTCGGCCGAATAAGTTGAAGGAGGGGATGGCCAAGTACAATGAGCCAAAGATCGAGGAGGCAGAGAAGTCTTTGCTTGCAGTCAAGGTAGCAAAGGAACACGGGGAGTTCGTACCTCGCAGGGACCACGACGAGCTCACTGAGGCGCTGGGAAACCTCGAGCACTACGGCTGCGTCCGGGGTGTTTCGTCGAGGCAGAGCTGGAAGAATGTGGGTCGTGGCAGTCCGATGCCTCCTCATACCACACGAGGCAAGGATACAAGGAAGGTATATTCTAGGCCGGCAAGGAAGCCGCGATGAAGGAAATAATCATGGGGTCCATACAAGATGCTTTCACAAGCACCGACCCCAAGATGGTGGAGCTCAGGACACAAATGTTTCGCCAGGCTGGCGTGATGCCATCACAGGGTGAAGGCACCTCAACACCCAAAAGGTATCCAGTCGATGCAGTCTTGGAGGCCACATACGTCCACCTCTTGGTGCCATTTGGCAGAGCGGGAAGGAAGAAGAAGGTGGCGGAGGGCTTGGTAGATCCACCCAACCCTGAAGACAGGTACCTACACTACTACAGAAATGATTTTGCATAGCACTTGGCTTTTATTAACCGTGGCGGTTTTTCACCTAAACCGCCACGGTTAATAGGTGGCCGGAAAGCCCACCGGCTTGGGGTATTAACCGTGGTGGTTGTTATAACCTAACCGCCTTAACCGTGGCGGTTACTGTTACACAACCGCCATGGTTAATGCATTAACCGTGGCGGTTGGTATAATCTAACCGCCACGGTTAGTGAGTATTAACCATGGCGGTTGTTTTTAAGCAACCGCCACGGTTAATGCAATTACGAAGGCGGTTTTCTTAATTCAACCGCCTCCAGAAATAAGGGCCCAACTACTAGCCCAACAAGCCCAAAGTATCGGGCTCATATATAAGATAGCAAGTTAGGGTTTTCTGATTCATTTCTCTTCCCCCAACCTTCCCTCACGCAGCCGCCGCCGCTACTTCTCTTGACCCGAGGGCCGCGCCCCTCCCCTTCCCGACCCGACGCACCTCCTTCCCCTCCCTTCCCGGCGACCATCTCCTTCCCTGCGCCCCTCCCTCTCCCCTTCCCGGCGACCCTCCCTGCGCCCCCTCCTCCGGACTCAGCGCGAGTGGCGCCCGTCCTCTGGACTCAACGCTGGCGGCGGCGGGACTGCGCGAGGCTGGCGCGGCTCCGCGCGGGCGACCAGGCCGCGCGGGTGACGGCGGGGCTGCTCAAGGATGGCGCGAGCCAGCGCGAGGGCGGCGCAGCTGCACACGTACGACCAGGCGACGCGCGGGCGGCACAGGTCGCGGCGAGGCTACGCGACGGCGGCGGGCAGGGGCGGCGCGACCGCATGACGCAGGCTAGAGGCGCATCGGCACAGGCCAGCAGCTCAGATCCAGCCCTAACTGGGTCTGGATCTAGGCTTTTTTTGTTTTTTTATTTGATTAACCGTGGCGGTTGACATAACATAACCGCCACGGTTAATGGCATTAACTATGGCGGTTGCCCCAACCGCCACGGTTAATGGCATTAACTATGGCGGTTGCCCCAACCGCCACGGTTAATGGTCTGATTAACCGTGACCATTGAGCCGTGAGGGTTGGAAAAACCGCCACGGTTAATCAAAAACATCCGACATGGAAAATGATTTCTGTAGTAGTGCTAGGCAAGCCCATCCCGCCCGAGTATGCCAAGGTCAAAGTGGCGTGGAGTGACAATAACCACGAGTATGATGAACTAGATTTCATCATTTAAGATGGAGACAGGACCCTCTCAAGTGCTATGGGCAGTGATGTGCTATGGAACAAGGAAGACATTCACTTCCCTCCACATCCACCGTCGCCAAAAAGCTCATAGCGGTCACCAAAATCCCCCAGGTGGCGGCCGAGGTGATGACGACAACGTCGACGGTGTTGGTGGCCATGAAAGCCCAAGTAGCCCATCACGTAGCCCTCGTCCAGACATGAGCAACCGACATGGACGAACTGGAGATGAACAAACGGGCCACCAAACACCGCCTCAATGCCAGAAAAAGGTGGACTGTCCACCACCGCCGAAGAAGCCAGAAGAAGAGGGGGAAACCCCCCTGAACTCACCGAACTCGAATGTGCGGTGTGGGACCTGACACCAAAGCACCATTACACAACGTCGTTCGATAGTCAGGTCGATCAAGTAGTGCCTGCCCTTGGTGCCAGGCTAGGACGTTTAGGATCCTTGCCCACGGTCTAGTATGCCTCGTAGTCCTTCATGACCCAAGTAGGGGGAGATTCCGGCCCGAATCACAGAGTAAGGCTTCGCGGTCGAAACGAGTTATTCGACCAGCTATGAAGAAGGTATGCGTTCAATCTCGGCAGATGTCCAACCACAATCCAGTGCCTAACGACATAGGCGGAGAGATCCCGCTCACAAGACCTCCAAGTCAAGTGGCTCACATACACCTTGTCCGCCCGGTCTTGAGTTATTACTTCCACATGGTTATTTTCCACGTTAGCAAATATAGCCAACCGTGACCAGTACCACCTATCATCGTGCAGGATAGTAGACCACTATTGACGGTCCTTAAGTACCAATTTTAACCGTCAACTAAGCATTAGAAAGGATATATTTGCAACACACCACCTAGAAATAGGGTTTATACTAATAGAATTCCACGTATTTTTGTGAGTGTCTGTTTCTGTAGGGGGTTATCAGGAAATATGGAGGAAAGGCCCGAATGAAAGGATTACATAGAGATAATTATCATTCGTAGGAAAAAGAACAATCCAGAAGGGTCAAGAAGGCACGGGAAGGAATGAGAGGGCAAGCGGGCCCAGGGGCAGGGCGGCCGCCCTAGTGCTGCATCCAATCAGGCTCCGCCTCGCGGATCAGGGTTCCACCGCCTTTGAGGTTGCATCTAACCCCTCCATTAAGGTTGGTTTGATCCGACGACTGACGTTCATTTGAGGGGGCTGTATAAGGAGGACCATGTTGACATCTCTTATGACACTTAAGCTAGGTTTTCATCCCCAGCATGACAAAGAGATGTAGTATTGAAATATGCAATTGCTCTGAGATGTAGTATTGAAATATGCAAGCGCACAGATTATACCGATGTAGCATTTTAACCAGGAGTATTCCAGGTATTGTTATTTATATTTTTACCAATGGGAAGGGATACTAAGGAATAAATGAGGAATGAGTAATGAGTATCCCTGCATGTGTAATGGAGAGTTTTCATCTATCTCTCTCAATACAGGATAAGTGTCACATAATGTTGACACAAAAAGCGTCAGATCTGTGAACACCTCGGGCTATTACCCAAAGCTCGATGTCGAGGGCGTGCCAGTCGATTTGACCAATCAATCGACAAGGATGATAACTATGACAAACTGAACGAGACGACAGCGATGCGCCCGGACGTCAAGGCTCAGATTGATCACGGATAACTAGAGCAGAGCTAGACGAGGCAAACAGCGATGCGCCCGGATTGCCAAAGCCTAGAGGTACTCCCAAGCGGAACTAGCAAGGATTTTGACGGAGATCAAGGTGATGCAGCCCATCGAAAGCTTGAAGAACTCGTTGAAAACTATGACTAATGCATAAAAAGGGAAATTGCGGTAAAAGTAGGATAAAAAGTAGAATTGGTTTGTTTTTTATTTGATTGTTCTCTATTCCATAGCCCTCGGGCTCATATTTATACTCCCACATGGAGAGTTGTACAAAGACACGATACCTATCCTTCCTAAAACAAACTCCTACTTTAAAGGAAACTGACTCGCGCAGGAGCCGGATAACAATATTTATCTCCTAAACAAACATACCTATTTTAAAGGAAAATAAACGACCCATGCAAGAGCCGGACTCAAACTACCACATTTAATACTGGCACAGAACACCAGTTTCCTTGTACTCCTCGATGGGAACTTTCCATCGGTAGATCCCTGCAACTTCCTTCTTTGGCCACCGGTAGTCTTCTGCTGCCACCAAGTGCTAAATCACGCCCATCGGCATCGGTAATACTTTTCCGATCGGCAATCGGCAGCATCTTCTTCATCGGCAATCGACAACCATCTTCCATCGGCAATCGGCAACAAGCCTTTATTGGCAATTGGCAAGGCCCCTTCATCGGCAATCGGCAAAGACTCCTCATCAGCAATCAATCCCAGCAAGACTTCACCGATTTGGTCGGCAAGGCTCATCAGCTTCCATCGGCAAAACTCATAGCACCCTCCTATCGGCATTATCAACTCCTGATACCGATGGAGAACGGCCGCTGACCAGTCAAGTCTCAGCCCATTTGACACGTGTCGAAAAACGGTGTCAACACATGCCCCCCAGTTTCGGAGCGTATAACTTTACGTGCCGAAATTCTCTCCACTGTAGCCATTGCTGTAGCCGTTGCTGTAGCCGTTACCCCCGAGATAAGCATACGGTTTCCTCGATCCCCGCGTGTGGAACTGCAATTTAATAATAAAATCCCTCGATTGTAGCACGAACAGTTACAGACCACCTCGATCACCGTGCGTATCTACCGCGGGCGCCTCCACATTCCTGTACGGTGTGAAACAGAACCCCAAAATGCCCCTGAACAGGCTTATAAAAGTTACTGGGGTCCATACCGTCCTTTTTACCTGAGCTCATTTTACTTCCACTTTCCTGCCTTCTTCAACCTCCGGCTGCCCCGAAGAAGACAAGCTCGAGCAACAGTACTCCTCTGTAATCCAAGGACAAACTTCAAGTACCCTCTCGACTCCAATGGCGATCCAGGTCGACATCCCAAAGGTAAGACTTATCGTCCTCCCAATCCAGTTCCCTGCAATCCACATGAATCTGGATCTGTCTTCGTTCCTTTCTGACTGCTCTTCGCCTTCTCCTTTGAATCTTAGGAACTGTACAACAGGGTAGTGATTCCACTTACCGGTTCCACCTTCAGTTGCTTAGGCCCCATGGGGAACCCGGATCCCAGCTATATAATCAATGCAGAAACCAACCGGAATCCGTTTAGATCTGAATGTTTTGGTTTGGGATTGTGGAAAGATGCATTCCGATCATGGCCCAAGCCCACCTAAGGTGGAAGAACTGGTACCTCAGAGTCGCCAGCGCGCAGCAAGTTTACTGGCAGGAGCGCAGTCTGGACCAATGTATCAGGCTGTCCATTGCCGATATGGAGAAGAATGAGAACATGTCAATAGCCGCCTCTTACTTCTGGTCAGACACCCTGAACGCGTTCTTATTCCGACAAGGACCAACCACCCCCACTCTTGCCGATGTCCACATGCTGACCGGTTTAGACATCTCCTCTGCCGACACCCCCTCCTTGTTTAATAGGAAAGCTGAGCACAGAGTAAATACCCGGAACATCGGCGGTTGGACGGGTTACATTCAGGAATACCAGAAAACTGGATCGGTAAACCAAAGAGAGCACGCCACTTTCCTGAACATGTGGCTGGATAAATTCATCTTCTGCGGTAAGGCAGTTGGACCTACTACCATGTATCTCCCAGCAGCCGAGATGCTTGCCGATGGGACAAGGCTTCCCTTGGGCAGATATCTTCTGGGATCGGTATATCGTCTCCTCCATCAAGTATCCCAGAAATTACTGCTAGGTGAGCACATCGGCAATCTTGGAGGCCCCTGGTGGTTCATCAACATGTGGTTGAACGCACATATGCAGAAAGTACTCCAATTTGACCTGTTCGCCCAACGCTTCCCGAGAGACATACCAGAAGACCACCAGTGTGGGAAGAGGAATCAGCAACTCTCCCTCCACTCAACTTTGGAGAGGCCACTATTGTGCTGCCAGGAACCGATGCCGATGCAGAGCAATTCGGCCTCTTCTTTTAGAAGTTTTATAATGGAATTCCTGTCGCAGAACGGCTCTGGTGGCCATATGCCGATGTAGATAACCAATTCCCACTGCTATTTAATCTTACCGGTGGGAATGTACCTGAAAATCAAACGATGATGAAGGCCAGCATCATTCCTCGGGCTATCCCAGTGAACATATTTGGATCGGGAAAGAACGCCCCTCCGTCATTTGAATTTTATTACCCATCGGTAGCGGCAAGACAACTAGCATTCGACCAACTGCCGATCAAGCTCTGTTACTCCAAGGTAGTGCAGCCTAGGCAGACATTCTCCAGTGCTCTGGATTGGAACAAGATTGTCAGCCTTCCTGCCGATGCCGATGTATTGGACCTTGACTTATCCTCCTGGTCACCAACTTCTTTCATCACAAACGAGTACAAATCCTGGTGGCAAGAGTGGAGGTGTCAACTGTTCGCCAAGTCGTCGCACCATTATCGGCACATGATTGACGCCAATCATATCATCCCCGATGACGCAGTAAGTCTTCATTCCGATGCATTCCTTATTTTTATTTTTGCCATCGGTATTTAACCTTCTTGCATGTAACAGGTTGATGACCCGATTCCTCCGATGAGCAAGAGCGGCAAGCCCTTCAAGCTTCGAATAATGAGTCCCGTGTCGCTCATCGGCCATAAGGCCCCTTCGTTAGCTGCCTTCATCCCACGACAGGTACCCTCACCGACACCTGAAAAAGCCAAGGCTACATCGGCCGCTGCTGCTGCCCTGACGCGGGTGTTTGCAGTAAATTCATCTTCACTCACACCGATTATGTACTATTTAATCGGCAACATCTGCTTCGTATAATTTGCATTGAATACTTTCAGGCCATGAGGTCATCGGCAACTGCTCCAAGCAAACAAGTACCTCAAAGTTCATCTGTCGATGCCCCTAGTCCTCGTCTAAACGGGCTGGATCTCCTGCTGCTGCGCCAAGGAAGAAGAGATGTTTGAGGCTGGCCAGCCCATCTTCGTCATCGGCACAAACTGAACTACCAACTGCCGGTATGTCATCGGCAGAAACTCCAACGGCTCTTATTCCAGATCAGCCGATGGACGACGTCGTCGGTTGGGAAGCAACCCCACCTGCTGCAGAAGCAGAGGCAGTATCGGCATCGACACTGTCAGCCGAAGCTCCTAATGAAGAAACCCCCATAATGGCGGCGGTGGCATCGGCATCGGTACCATCAGCCGATGTCCCCGATGAGGCGACCGCAACCACGGCAGCAGCCGAAGCAACATCAGCATCGGTGCCGTCAATCGAGGTTGTTGACGAGACAGCTCCACCCATCGTAGCGGCAAAGATAACATCGACATCGGTACCATCCGAAGGTCCCGATGAAAGAGCGGCATCGCCACCACAACCAAGTATCATACCAGAAGCAATACCAGTGACAACGCTACCAACGGCGCCGGTAGCTCATTCATCGGCAACCGCTGCCGATGTCCAAGATGAGGCTGGGCCATCTAGAATGCCAAGTCCTGGGCAAGAAATTCGCTTCAAGATGGTAAGTTAATCACCTGAAAATTCTAGCATAATCCTTCGATCGACATATTATAACCCTTCTGTTTTCAGGCCCAAGACTCCCCAGATAGCCTCTTCTCTTTCAGCCTCAATCCGCAGGACGAAGATAGGCGCCAAGACCCCCTCCAAGCAGATAGTTTATTCTCCTTCTCAGTCGATATACCCGATGACGAGGAGGAAGAGAGCTCTATCCCAGCTTTATCGGCAGAGATTAAGACCAAGCTTGAGGCACTGCTTTCTTTGCTGCTACAAGAGACATCCCAGCTCATCCAAGACTCATCGGCAGCAAAGATTGCTTTCAAAGATATCCAAAGTCATCTCCCTGCCGACGCAGCAGAAGTCCTTCTCCAGGCAGCCTCTATCGACGTCAAATAGATTCAGTACTAGAGGCTCGCCTGTCGTATTGTCGATAGGGCCGCTCAAGCCACAAGCGAAGAAGAGAAGCTTAAATATAAACACCTTGCCGATGAGAAGCACAGAAGCATCGGTCAAGCAAAAGCTTCCATCGGCAACCTGGACCAAGACATCTCTCGACTGTCGGCAAGGAAAGAGGAACTATTGGCGGAGCTACACAAGGTCGAGGGGGATCTGACTGCAGCCAACCAACAAAAAACTCAACTGTCTGATTCCATCAAGGTTCTGCAGCAAGAAAGGGACCAGCATGCCCGGCAAGCCATCTTGTGGAAGAAGAAGACCAAACCGGTTGAGGGCTCTGCTGATGCTGACACCAAGGAAATGGACGAGATAGAACAGATTCGCCTGCGTGCGATAGACCTTATTCATTCCTTACTGTAATGCATGTTGTATCGGCAAGAATGTAATCCGATACTTGATCTCGTCTTGTAATATAATATTTGCATGTTTTTTACCGATGTATTACAATTCTTTCTCATCGGCATTCAAACGAACACGTCGTATGTCAACCCCTTTGAGAATTTTCTGGCATGTATGCTTCGCTGGAGGCAGATTATCTTACCCGATAGAAACTTGATTAGACAACCCCCAGGCCTAGAACTCAATTCTGATCGGTAAAATCAATTTCCATCCTAGAGTATCATCGGCAAACATTGTTTACCCAGTCATCGGTAATCATTACCGATAGCATAACTCATCGAATCGGCTAAAATCTTGAATAATTCAACTCATTAGCTGGCCCTGGTACTTAGCCTGATTGTAATAACAATCGGCAACGAGACTTCATATTTCCATCGGATAAGAATCAAGATAACGCCGATCGACCCACCGCAAAGCATGCAACCTTAGGACGCGTGCAACACATACTTAGTTATCATGCGTAAGCGCAGCAGAACCATTCTTACACACCTCCCGACAATTAACGAATCTATCGGCAGTGCGGCGTTCCATACGCAAACTATCGGTAGGTGCCCAAAGTATAATAATTAGACTCGCCGGTTTGCCGAATACAACCCCCAAGTTAACAGGTCCAAGATTGACTTCAATCAGACCATCGGCGAATCATCGGCGTCTGCCGATGGGCCTCTGTCCTTGCGCTTCGGCCTTCACCACCTTTCTTCCGAGGGTTCTGCAGTGTCATACTGGTCGTCGCGGCGCTGGCGCTGAATCCTCCTCTTCTGGGTCTTAGTCAGCCCCTTCGGGCACCACGGAGGAAGCTTAGTCTTCCAGACAGGTTGGTGCTGCTTCCCACCATTTGCATCGGCATTTCTTCCGATGTTGGGACCTCTGGAGGATACTTTTTCGTTGGGCACTTTAGCACTGGCCATCTCCTCCAGCTCCTCCTGGTCAACACGCCTGCCAAGCCGATCATGGGCACTGAGCTTGCCCCCCAGTCGGTCGTGCGCCGATCTGTCCTCTCTGAGCGGCCCGGCGTATCTGGGTGCCTGATCGTCAAAACAAGGTCTCTTACCTGACCGATCGGCAGTGTAGTATCCGTTGCACTCCGGACAATTATCGGCAGTGGGCAGCTTGATGCCTTCTTCCCAGCAATGAACAAAGAAGGGACACCTCCAGTGGTCCTTATGTCGAAGCCATTCCCGATGCTCTTCTTCTTCTCACCGATAGCGTTCCTCACGTAATTGCCGATGATACCGCCTTGGCTGTCTGTGCGTGATCACAACTCCAGAAGCCCTGTCGGCACTGCTACCTTCATCGACGACCTTCTTACCTCTTCTGTCATCGGCGAACCTCCCTACATCGCGCTCAGGCACTTGGTGACCAGGGTCTACCGATGAGTTCCTCCTGGCAGTTTCCGACGTCAGCACTCTGGTTTTTTCGCTGATCTCCACCATATTGTTGGGGAACGGGTGCTGATCTACCTCCACCGGTTCTTGGATTTTAGGACCTTCAAATTGGATCCGTCCAGAGTTAATTTCTAACTGCAACTGCTGCCTGACCACTTTGCAGTCATTGGTACTGTGAGAACTTGCGTTGTGCCACTTGCAGTACCTGGTCTTCTGGAGTTCCTCGGCCGATGGAATTGCCTAATTAGGGGACAGCTTAATTCGCCCTTCCTGAAGCAATAAGTCAAATATCCCATCGGCCTTCATGACATCGAAGGTGAACTTCTCAATCCTTTTCTAGTCAAACGCGTAAGGCATCAGCTCCTCATTATTCATCCATTCAACAGTGCCGACATTCACCTCATCATCTGATTCAGGGCCCCCCTGCCCAACGAAGAGCACCTTGGCGCTCCAAGTCTCCCTGGGCTCGAATAATTCAACACCCGGATCGGCTTCTGTGACGTCAAAGATGAATCTTTCCAGTTCAGCATCGCCAATACTTGGTTATCTGCCCAAGTCTGGAACTTCCGTTTCTTTGGTTGGAACTACCCTTGTGTTTTGACTTTGCCGGCCAATCGACTGAACAGGTTGATATTCCCCTTCGTGTCTCCGTGGTGAACAAGCTGAGGTAACTGACACGTCAACAGCACCAATCTGATGAATATTATACATCGGCTGATTGACCGATGGGTAACTCTGAACATCTACTGGCTGATTAAGTTGATGTACTTCTTCCGATCTTGACGTCAAAGTATTCGAAGTGTCTGGAATAGGCACAGTGCCAGTTATTTGAACACCATGCATCGGCAGGGCTGCCGATGGGCTATCTTGCACGGTCACTGTTTTGCGTTGTGACGTTGTATCCATCGGCTGCTATACCGATGTCTCATTTTGCACTTGCGAGTATTGTGGTGTAATACTTATTGGTTGATGTTGTAGAGCTCTTACCACTTGACGCTCAGGCTGCACACATTGCTGCTGAACCGACAATTGATTGATCCAACCTACATTAGGTGTCATCGGCACATGATTTACCGATGGCTGACAACTAGTTGATTCCCGCAGCTCCTGCACACTCAGATGACAGCCTTGACTTGCAAATACCATGGGTTGGACAGCTACTGCCGATGCAAACTGATTAACAGTCGGCATGCTTTGTTGCACCGGCCAAAGTCTCGCCGACGGTTGATAGCCAACTGATTCCTGCAACCCTTGTACTCTCGGATGATAGCTTTGATTTGTAAGTACCCAGGGTTGAGCAGCTACGGCCGATGCGGGCTAACTGACACTTGACATATCTTGTTGCATCGGCCAAGCATTTGCCGATAACTGATAACCGGCTGACACTTGTTCCAGTTGTACCCTTGGATGATTACTTGGACCTACGGGTACCACAACTTGGGCAGGGATTGCCGATATAGATTGATTGGCAACCGGCACACCTTGTTGCATTGACCAAGCTGTTGCTGGTGATTGATAGCCAGCTGAGTCTTGTTGAACAGCTACGGCCGATGCTGGCTGACTGACGCTTGACGTGGTTGATTGCATCGGCCAAGAATCTGCTGATGTAGGCTGATTAACTACCGGCGCGTTTTGTTGCATCGGCCAAGCACTTGCCGATAGCAGATAACCGGCTGATGCTTGTTCTTGTTGTGCCCCCGGATGACTGCTTGGACTCACGGGTGTCGCCACTTGAGGAGCAACCGCCGATACAGGCTGATTGGCGATCGGCACACCTTGCTGCACCGGCCAAACGGTTGCCGATGACTGATAGCCAGCCGAGGCTTGTTCTTGTGGCGCCGGATAATTTATTGCCACCGTAGGTTGACTTGCAGCAGCTGGACTTCGTTGTATCGGCAGGTGACTTGCCGATGCTCGGGCGTACAGTACGCTAGGCATTGCTGTTTGTAGATTCCCTATTGGCGACTGCGCCTGAGAAGACGTAGTGTAATGCATCACCGGAGCCATCGGCTGTACAGACGTTGTCCATGCCACGGGAGCCTCCCACCCTGCATGGTTATCTTGGACCAATCTGGAATTGACAAATAGACTTGGAGACATACCATATCCCCAGCAGTTGGCAGAAGCTGGCTGACTTTGGATTATAGGTTCAGATATTGTTGAAGCCACCAGATTTGCGTTCGTCTGAGTAATGCTTGTCGGGCTCAATCTTGGTGGCGCGATCCCATCGGCAGATTGGTTCATACTCGATGAAGACACCCTTGAAACTGCCGACGGAGTTGCAACAGATGCCGATCCGAGTCGACGATGCTCTGGACCAACATAATACGGTGCCTGCCCCTTGAAAGTTTGCTTGACAGCATTGCATATAGCATCGGACAGCACATTGGATTGGCTAATGAATGCATTATTGAATGCAGAATTAACCATCTCTTGTATTTTACCAGGATCGGCGTTGGAAGTGGTCTGCCGTGGCGACGACGGATCTTGCTTCTGTATTGCCTCTCCGATCCCGTTTAGGCTGAATGATCTAAGGTACGAGCGCTTGTATTCCTCCATTGCCTGCTCCAGAGCCTGTTTCTGGTGACCTGTCAAATTTGCTGTGGAGACTTCAATGACATGCCTGGGATTAGTCATGATGGATATATTTATATAATCGTGTCCCACTGGGCGTGCCAAAAGAGGTGTTGACACAAAAAGCGTCAAATCTGTGAACACCTCGGGCTATTACCCAAAGTTCGATGTCGAGGGCGTGCCAGTCGATTTGACCAATCAATCGACAAGGATGATAACTATGACAAACTGAACGAGACGACAGCGATGCGCCCGGACGTCAAGGCTCAGATTGATCATGGATAACTAGAGCAGAGCTAGACGAGGCAAACAACGATGCGCCCGGATTGCCAAAGCCTAGAGGTACTCCCAAGCGGAACTAGCAAGGATTTTGACGGAGATCAAAGTGATGCAGCCCGTCGAAAGCTTGAAGAACTCGTTGAAAACTATGACTAATGCATAAAAAGGGAAATTGCGGTAAAAGTAGGATAAAAAGTAAAATCGGTTTGTTTTTGATTTGATTGTTCTCTATTCCATAGCCCTCGGGCTCATATTTATACTCCCACATGGAGAGTTGTACAAAGACACGATACGTATCCTTCCTAAAACAAACTCCTACTTTAAAGGAAACTGACTCGCGCAGGAGCCGGATAACAATATTTATCTCCTAAACAAACATACCTATTTTAAAGGAAAATAAACGACCCATGCAAGAGCCAGACTCAAACTACCACATTTAATACTGGCACAGAACACCAGTTTCCTTGTACTCCTCGATAGGAACTTTCCATCGGCAGATCCCTGCAACTTCCTTCTTTGGCCACCGGTAGTCTTCTGCTGCCACCAAGTGCTAAATCACGCCCATCGGCATCGGTAATACTTTTCCGATCGGCAATCGGCAGCATCTTCTTCATCGGCAATCGGCAACCATCTTCCATCGGCAATCGGCAACAAGCCTTTATCGACAATTGGCAAGGCCCCTTCATCGGCAATCGGCAAAGACTCCTCATCGGCAATCAATCCCAGCAAGACTTCACCGATTTGGTTGGCAAGGCTCATCAGCTTCCATCGGCAAAACTCATAGCACCCTCCTATCGGCATTATCAACTCCTGATACCGATGGAGAACGGCCGCTGACCAGTCAAGTCTCAGCCCATTTGACACGTGTCGAAAAAACGGTGTCAACACATAAGATATAGATAATGAATGAAATAGTGACAAGATAAATACTGATCATCATATATGTAGCCACATAAGATGATGATAAGCACCTCAACAGATACTCTAGCAAGTCATTAGCATGGAATTAGGACGAACTATAAGAATATTTCCTAAGTCATTCTTAACTATACAGTCTAGCATATTATGATTAGTGCAATTATACTTGGCAATCATGGCGAGTTAAGAGATATTCATGTGTAGTGAGTATTACTAAGGAAGATGAGAAACATAGCAATCACTTCCCCGTAATAGTACTGCTCTGCCTGCCCTACAAACGGGAGGAGGACTACAAAGGACTCAACATGACTGTCACACTCCCGCCAACTACCTCAGGATCCGGAATGTAGGGTACAATCATAGATAAATAAGGTCTAGGCACCACGCCTACACAATATCTATCATTTACCCATAGCGCTGATGGATAAACGCTATACGATCCTAATAAACATGCATATGATTTAGATCTAACTACGCTAAGCATAAAATCATAATAAACTAAGAACAATATAATTGAGAACATAATCAAATAGAGTAAAGTCATAAACAATATAATGAAGTAGAGAAAAGTCATATTCATAATATTGAAAAACAAATGATGAACAAGGAAGAACTAGAGAGAATTACCAATAATCCTCTTGACAGATCCAGAAACCAATCGAAGATTGAGTCCTTCTAGTTCTAATCCTATATAGCTATGCTAAACTAGAGATCTAGTTGATGTGGTGGCTCTAGGGGTTGATCAGGGACTTCTCCTCTTGAGATGGATAATGAATAATGAGAATTAGGTCTTCTCCTTAGGGTCAGGGGGCCTTCCTTATATAGCCTCCTCAAATGAACGTCGGTTGTTGGATCAAACCGACCTTAATGGAGGGCTTAGATGCAACCTCAAAGGCGGTGGAGAGAGGGTCCACAAAGCAGACCTTGAATGGGCCTTACCCTAGGGCGGCCACCCCAGGGGTTAGGGCGGGCGCCCTGCCCGTGGGCCCGCTCGGCCTCTTGTTTCTTCCCGCGCCTTCTTGACCCTTCTAGATTGTTCTTTTTCCTGCGGATGATAATTATCTCTATGTAAACCTTACATGTGGGCCTTTCGTCCATATTTCCTGATATCCCCCTGCAGAAATAGATATTCACCAAAACTCGTGGAATTCTGTCAGTATAAAGCCTATTTCTAGGTGTTGGTTTCATATAGATCATTTTCCTTGTTTAGTTGATGGTTGGATTTGGTATTTAAGGACCATCAATAAACTCCCCCAAGCATACCTTCTGCTCGTCCCTGAGCAAAGATAGACTCAGTGATGGATCAGGAGTTGCTGCAATGCTTTCACGCCTCAAAGGTACACATGCTTTCAAATAAGATCTCGTCTCCGAGTTAAATAAACTATCAAGATAAAAAAACTTACTCATTTTACCTTCCACCATGGGGCTTGTAAATGTCACCTTTGTCTTGGGTAGTTGAAAAGACAGAACGGTCCAGTCAAGCACCATGTACCTTGCTCTTTGATCAACTATAGCTCCGGAGTTTTTGTAGATTTTCAAAATAAAACTCAGAGACTCCTTGTATGACTCTCAAATCTCTCCTTTGTGGTATTTTTGGATCCTTACCAAGGCATTGATGGTGTATGCCTTCTCTCTCACCCTACTTCTAATAAGGCTAATATCTAGAGCTCATAGGTGGGAGATAGCGAATACATACTTACAAGACATATGTTGCATAGTCAAACCGCGGATCCAAAGGAACAGGTCCATAAGTCAAATCAAGATGTGCATGTGTGGCGAATGAATGGTATAGATGATGATGGTGGTAGTGATGTAAATATGTGTGGTTTCCTAATCTAGTAAGCATGATATATGGTTGTGGTAGGAATTTAAACTCTCGTCATACAAGAACTCATCATGCAGTATTTTTAAAGTTTTCAAAAGACAAAATTCTCTAGAATTCTAGTATCTCTAGGAGTAGATAAATAGCAACTCAAACATTCGCATATCATATCCATCAACGACTTAGACTTAGATCAGGTACTCTTCCCACAAGTTCCGGTTTAGAGCAAATTTCAAATCATAATAATTATGCCTAAACTTGAGAGAGAGTTCAAATTTGAAAACTAGGTACTTGACAGGAATTACGACAGAGCAACTATTCATCATTTCCATATTAAGAGTTTATTACGATAGAGCATGGCTATTTTATTCTCTCCTATTATTTATTAGCAAACTTCTAACTAATCATATATATATATATGCGGAAAAATATTTATTGGGTTTTTTATGATTATGCATCTCTTTATATTTTAGTAGAGTTTAGATATAAAAAATGATAGGTAGAAATACTTAGCTGAGTACGTGGGGGTGCTCTCCGCCAAGCTTGATTTTGATGTAATTTCTTTTGATGTCACTGTAACATGGGGGTGCTCTCCGCCAAGCTTGATTTTGACGTAATTTCTTTTGATGTCACTGGAACATGGGGGTGCTCTCCCCCAAGCTTGATTTTGATGTAATTTCTTTTGATGTGGCTGGCACATAGGAGAGGTGTCCTCTGGTTACTCTTCTCCTTTGATCCTTGAATTCTGTGAAGCTCAAAATAGACAACAAAGCTTGTGGAACTAATTAAGTGTTAGTCATAAATCTCTAGCCTTGATAATGTCGAGCTTCCTCTATTGGATGTTATTATTTAGCAGGATCATAAACTTACTATTTATATTTTTTTCTTTTATAAGACAAAAACTTATTTATTTATTTTTATGCCACCACAACGAGTACACTCATGGGTTTTATGCCATGAGTCTATTCACATTCACATGGGGCTTAATAGTTTTAAACATTTTTTTTCTTTTTTTAAAGATGGTGTAAACATGATTAACTAATTTGGGAAAGTAAATAATTAAGGGAAAAGATAACTACCAAGTTTTACCTCTTGGCACGGCGTTCGGTGGTTTATGTCCTCTGAATAGGACTCCTTACGTCCTTAGTTGTCCTGGGGCTCATTAGACGGCGTAGCTGGCGCCTCCGGCTATGCTTCTTCTTCTGGTACGATTTTTTTTTCTCTCCACACTTGTGTTGGTGCGGTAGCCTCCCTAGGACAAGCTCTCTTTTCTGGATACTTATTAAAATTGAAGGGACGTACCTTTGCTTCTTCCCAAGATTCTCCGCTCTTGTGTCTGGGGTAGTCATAGAGTGATCTTTCATTTCCCAACCTTGGAGTTGGTGGTGTGTTTGGCCTAGAGAGTGGAGTTGCGTATATTGAATCTTCTTTTTTGGGGTATCTCTCTTAATATCTTGATACTTCTCCTTTATAGTCTGCCCACCTATCCTTGGCGTTCTGCTTCTTCTGATTGTGGTAGCGACGTCTTCTTCTCGTTCTATTCTACTTAGATTCTTCAACAATGTAGTTAGCATTAAAGAAACAACGTACCTTCTCAGAGGGGAAGTGTAGATGCACTTCTCCTGTTCCGATATAGATGATAGCTTTGGTGGTGCTTAGGAACGGCCTTCCAAGGATGATAGGTGGATCATAATCATCTTTTCCCATATCAACGACTAGGAAGTCTGTAGAGATGAAGTGGTCATCAATTTGGATGGGGATATCTTTTGCTATGCCTTCAACGACGCGGCATGTCTGATCTGCCATCTAGAGTTGGGTGTATGTTGGATGTAGAGGAATTGTGTCGTACAGAAACTCGTAGGTCAACTTGGCCATAATGTTGACGCCCGTTCCGGTGTCGCAGATTTCTTTCTCGAAGGAGCATCTGTTGATTGTACATTCAATGGTTGGGACACCTGGGTCATCCTTCTTGATCAAATGAGGGGATCTGATTTGGTGATCTTGATTATTGTGGAGTGTCGTGACCATCTTTGCTGATTTTGTCCATACTTGCTTCTTGTTCTTGTTCTGCTTGTTCTGCTTGTTCCGCCCATTGGTCCTCTTTCTTGGCTCATGTTGGGGTTGTTTAGGAGATTGTTAGGTCTTGTTCTTGAAGGTAAATGTCTCCTTCTTCCCTTTGATGAAGAAACTGATCTTGGCGGTGCTAGCATAGATGAAAGCTCCAACAGTGTTCAAGAGGGGCCTCCCTAGGATGATGGGTGACTTTTCATCAACACCGGTTTCTATCACCATGAAGTCTGCTGGGACATATGAGGTACCAAATCGGACATGGATATCATTTAATATTCCTCTTGGGTAGCATAGTGTCCGATCTGCAAGCTGCAAACATAGGGTTGTTTCTGATAAATGATAATTAAAGAATTTCTCATAGATTACTCTGGGCATGATATTGACGCTTGCACCAAAGTCGCAAAGTGCTTCAGGAAATTCGGTGACACCGATGGAGATTGGGATGACGGGTCGTCCTAGATCTCCTTTCTTGGTTGGCATAGAGTCGCCACACCACTCTTCGATGGGGTTGTTCTAATAAGCACGTTCATCAAATATGTCTAGAAGATTTGCAGATTCAAATCCTCCCCGTTGTGATGGAATACCGGGGTTAGTGATAGGAACAACAACAACTATTTGGGTTAGTTGAGATTCAATCATTTTATTAAAGCTAATTTGATTGTTGATGGCAACAGAAAAATTATCCATCCTATTATTTATAGTTTCTAGTATTTTATCATTGGATGCTAATTTCTTAGACATGTTATCCATTAAATTTCCTTGATTAGACACTAACTCCCTCAAAGGTGGAAAACTAGGATTATTATAGGAATTATTACCTTGATAATTACCTGAGTGGTTACCTGAGTAGTTAGGCCTTTGTTGTTGTTGATTCCAACCTTGATTTTGTTGAGGATGGTTGCCTGAGTGTCTAGTGTCTCCCTCCCCACTCCTTACAGGTCATGTGAGAGTCGTAGATGTTCATAACTTCTTTCTTCTCTCCAGCTTTTTCATCGAGTCTCTTCATGAGCAGGTCTAGTTTTGCTGACAACATGTCTACCTCTTTGAGGTGGTGCATACCTCCACTTTTCTTGCGAGTTTGAGTTCTTTCTTCACTCCAACCTTGGTTGGATGCCATCTTCTCCACAAGAGATGTGGCTTGTGGTATTGTAAGTGATAGGAATGCTCCTCCGGCAGCAGCATCCATGGTCTCACGAGTGTTGTTGCTGAGCCCATGATAGAAGGTCTGCATAAGTAACCAATTTGCCATTCCATGATGGGGACATTCTAGGATGTAGTCTTGGAAGCGCTCCCATGCTTCTGGAACAGACTCATCATGTTGTTGTTGAAAACTTGAAATCTTCCCACGGAGAGCATTGGTCTTTCCCATGGGAAAGAACTTTGCTATGAAATTGGTGGAACATAGTGCCCACGTGGTATCTTCTCCTTGGTTGCATAGAACCACTGCTTCGCTCTTCCCAAGAGTGAGAATGGGAAAAGGCGAAGTAGTATGGCGTCTCTGGGGATATCCTTGGTAGTGAATGTGCTGCAAATCTCTAGGAAGTGTTGGAGATGAGCACTAGCATCTTCATGTGCTTTCCCACAGAACTGGCTTGCTTGCACCTCTTGATGAGTGCAGGCTTGAGCTCAAATGACCGACCAATGTTCGCAGCAGGTCCAGTGCAGATGTTGTCTGTAGTGGGGGCTGAGAAATCACGGATTGGCTGTTGTCCTTCTGATTAATGCTTCTGGATTTTCAACAAAATTGTCTGGAAGATCATACCTATTCATACATTACCCTGCATAAAATGATAGGAAAAATAGGCAAAGATCAAGGGTAAGGTTGTATGAGCAGAGAATTGATGTTTCCTCAATCTCATTAGTGATGCAAGTGATAACTCATTTATTCCTTTTGATAGCTAAACAACCTTCCTCGGTAACTGTGCCAAAAATGCTTGTTGACATCTCTTATGACACTTAAGCTAGGTTGTCATCCCCAGCATGACAAAGAGATGTAGTATTGAAATATGCAATTGCTCTAAGTAAATATAAATTTTGGTATTTCTTATGACTATTGGATAAATCCGCAAGCGCACAGATTATACCGATGTAGCACTTCATCGGGAGTATTCCAGGTATCGTATTTTCCTCAGGGAACGATTGTGATCTTACTAGGATTAAAGATATGTCCTATGATGAATCGAGGGAGACTATGATAACTGGGTTGAGAGGTTCTATGTAGCAAATTTATCTAACAAGGAAAAGCTAGTTATACTGGCTTTATCAGCCCTTCTCTTGCAGGAGGCGATGGGATATATCAGAAAGAGGGCAAAACTCTAATCGGACCGCGCCATCATGTTGTATTGAGGCCTTACCTTTTAAGAACTTATTTGACACACGTGGTGGAATACGAAGACTAGATAGAGTTGTCACCTTCTACTAGCATCCACAAACAATCCGCGCGATAAGCGGTTTACAAAGGAAAGATCTAGTCTAGACACCACGTCTACACTATTCTTACTACTTTAACCCTATGTTAAGGCTAAAGCACTCTACTTAAAGTAAAGCGATGAACAAGCGTGAAAAGGTGTATAACAGTTAAACCAGATTTAGAATATTAATTGCTATAAAGAACTCGGATGTATCACATACAAGTGCTGAACTTACAAGAGGATCGCATCCACTGAGGTAGAGCTCCGGAGAAGATTCCCGATAGATTCGGGGCTTTCTCCAGAAGACTCCCCTCACTCTCCTCCAACTAGCATAGCACTACTACTAAGGAGTAGTTTCTCTAATGAGGCATGAGTGAGAGTGAGGGCCTACGGGGTCTATTTATAGCTAGAGGTGGAGTAGGGGCTACTCCGGTGCCATGTCAGCAATCCGCGCCACCTCCATCAGCCACCGTAGGATGAAACTGTCATTGTAACCGTCTTAAATCAACGGAGGAGATCAAGTGGATGCATGGCGACATGCAGGAAGTCAGTGGGGAGCTAGAACCACCATATGGTGATTCGGCCGAACCCTATGGCAGGTGGGCCCTGCCACTTTTCTTCTAGAAGCTGACCCCACTTGTCAGGGGGCCTGTGGGTGGTCTTTGGCCCCACCTAGGCATTCAGCCGAATTCCTTTTGTGTCCAAATGGGCTCATCTTTCGCAGGTGGCTTCTAGATGTAATGCCCATCATGATGGTATATGTCTTGTGCCCATTTGCCATACATGGAAATATGTCATGTTGGGCCTATGGATCCTTGTGCTGTGAATCTGGACCATTGAGAGGTGAATATACTTGGATCCAAGGGTAGAGAGTATTCTTGAGGGTGTTACATGGATCATGGGGCTAAGGATGCCAAGTGGGTCCATAGGGTGGTCGGCTAACCCCCTAAGTGGGCCCACTGGCTCCCAAAAGACCCCATTTGTCATTACCTGCATCAAATAGTCATGGGACATGTGGAACTAGTTATTGGGTCAATTATGTTCATGCTATTCTTGTTTTCCTTTGAATATGAGGATGTTGACGGTGTTTTGATGGTGATAAAATAACTTGTAATTACCGTCAACAAGATCCCCCATACTTACCTCTTTGCTCGTCCTCGAGTAAAGGTTAAAAGATAAGAAGACTATGTTATTCAAAGTATAAAAAAACATAAAGATTCATTCAAGACATTTTGTCATACCAATGGGATATGTGGTATTGGCTAACATATATCCTTGAGAAGTTGAGAAATGGAACAACTCTCAAGGCAAATTCATCTTTGCCAAATCATATTTTAGTACTTGGAGTTTTTGATAAATTTTTCAAAAGAAAGCACATAAGTCAACTTACTCCTCTTATAGTACTCTAAGTCACTCAAAGTGTATGTTTCCTCACCAAGGCATAAAGAGGTTGCCTTCTTTGTATCTCCCTATTTCTAAATGGCTTATGTGGAGCTTAGGTAGGGATAAACAATGTGGCATACTTACCTTGCATATATTGTAAAGTCAAACTCCGGATCTAAGGAGAGAAATATCATATTCTTAGATCAAGATGTGCAAGTGTGTGGAAACATGGAAAAATATCAAAACTCCTTTATATCATCTCTCTTTCCTAACTTATTATTTTGAGACATAGCTATCTTTATTTTTCTATTAGCTTTGATATGCTCATCATCATTTTTTTTCTATGAGCTTTAATATGCTCATCAATTTTTTTTTGCTATATATATTATCAGAGAGAGGATTTTCTATTAGATCATGGAGCATGAACTATGTGGAAAATGTAAGGCATGTTTCTGCGTACTTCCAGTGTAGAAGCAGCATGTATATGTGACGTGTACGTGATCTTGATCTTGGGAGCATGATAAGTCTCTCAACAAGGGTCACAAAACTTGACCAAACTCAACACAAAGTAAGCAGCTTATGTAGAAAGCTTAAATCATGAAAGAGCATATATAGTTTTGGTAGGAATTTTCTCACTATAGAGGAGTAGTGACATTATGGTTTTATGACGTTTTCAAAAGTTAATATCCATGAACCTTAAATAGACAGGGTATGAATCACGAGCCGAGAACTATATCACATTAATCTACAACTTAGTCAATATGGTTCCCTATCAAGATATTTTCCCACTAGCAAAAGCAAAAGCAAGAATTCATCTTTATGACGCTTTTACCCTTTAAATGTCATAGATCATGTCACTTTTCAAAATTTTAATTTTGGATGCAATCTTCTTGTTTTATTCAATATTAAAAGGAATTTAAACTAAGTGAAAAGTTTCATGAAGGAATTGTTTTTATTTTTTTTATTTTTCAAGGGAAAGTGAATAAATAAATGAAAAAAGTATAGAGAAAAGGGGAGAGACGTGGCAAACCAGTCAGATTTGAAGTTTGAATTTGAAGGGGTGCTGACTGGTGGGTCCAGGCCCTAGAAGTGTATTCGGCCAAATGCCTTTGGAGCCGTTTGGCCACGGGGATCTCTGCATTTGAATCTCTTACCTCTGAATGTTGATGTGCTCCGAACTTCCTGAATTTTTGCCAAAAATATGATTCGGCCGAATCAAAAAGGTGGTCGTTTTGGTCCAAATTTTTTCTGGTACGTGTCATGGAAGTGTTCAGCATGGTTTAGTGATCCTTGTGATGTTTTGACAAGTTGGAGTTTCGAACGAACTCCCCCATACTTGTTTCAGAGCTTGCTGAATTCAGTGACAGAGCAGACATCAAATGCAGGGGTTCTGCTGGGGTAAGATACGAGCAGAACCGAGAGTTTCATTTGTTATTGATAGCTTTAGGCACGTGTTCATTGATTCAAGAGTGATAGACTATCATGCCTAAGTATCTTGTTGCTATAAAGGGCTAAGGTGATCCAAGGGAGAAGATGGAGAGAGAAGGTTCTTAGCATAATGGATGACAAGCATCACTTCATGCTCTCTTCTATTAGGGTCATGAGGCAGGTTGTGCCGATGGTGTGACACCCTATGTCAAGCTTGCATTAGGATCATCATTAGCCACTAAGCATAAGCATTGCATTGCATTTATGTTTATATATGCCATCATTTCATGTGTGTTTGGTTATATTCTTCACACTAGAATTGAATAGGTATTTTGTGCTCTACTCTTGATTAACATGTTTAAATAAGTTTGCTATGTTTAGAATAATGAATGGTGTGCTTTATAATTAATTACCCTGCCTAAGTAACCTTAGTTTATTTGTTAAGAATAAAAGTAATTCTTTTCTTAAAATGGCTTAATTGGTTTATAATCTAGAACCCTATAAATTAATGGTTTTCAGAAAATGAGACCTACATAAAAAATGTAGAAAATTTTATTCTCAACAACTTTGGTTTATATTTCAAAACTTAGTTTTGAGTTTTTGAAACTGTTTTGAAGTAATTTCAGTTTGAAACAAATAAAAGAAAATGAAAAAGGGAAAAGAAAACTGATATGGGCCGGTGCCACCCTTTCGGCCCGCTTGGCCTTACCCGCGGCCCAGCCAGCGCCCGCTCATGCCCGCGCGCCCCGCGCACGCACGACGCACGTGCAACGCACGCGCCCCTCGCGCACGAGCACCCGCGCCCGACCACGGCCGCGCCGTACGTCGGCGTCGCTGCCGCGTGGCTGCCGAGGCCTGCGCGCGGACACCGACACCTGCTCCATGCCACTCGCGTCGTACCACACCCTGCCCGCTCTGCACCGACCACACACTCGCCCACTCCTTGCCTCTGCGTCGCACAGAGCGCAGCGCTGCCGCGCTACTCGTCGTCGCGTCGCCATAACGCCGCCGCAGTTCCGCGTCCGGTCAGCCGCTCGCCCCGTCTCGCTCGCGATCAAGTGCCGAATCCGCCCTAACGGCGCTAGGACCAAGAGCGTGCTCTACCCCGTGTGCTGCCGCCCCTGCCCCGTGCGCCGCAGACACGCCTCCCCGCTGCCGACCGCACTCGCCGCTAGGACCAAGAGCGTGCTCCCTCTCGCACTCGCGCTCGCCTTCGCCTCGCACATGCCCTGCTCGCCTCACCGCACCGTTGCCAGCCGAGCTTCTCAGTTGCCGGAATGCCGTCGCCTTTCCTTGGCCCGCAGTCGCCCCAACAACGACCATACCGCGTTCACCTCTTCTCCGATCACTTCCGTCGTCTCCATCTTCGTGGAAGCTTCACCGGAGGTAGTAGAGGTGAGAACACCCGTCCTCTAGCACCCTTACAATCTGAAACGACACAGCGCCGTTGGTCGTGCACCATTGCCGCCACCACAGAGCTCGCACATGGCCGGACCTCCTCGGAGCTCCTCCGGCTCAACCAATGCTCGCGCTACACTCCCCACACCACGGTAGTGCTCACGCAACCGCTAGCCTAGCACCACACCGCCGGTAATCACTCCGCCGCTTCGCACCGCCGCATCTCGCCACCACCGCACCCTGCCGGTTCGCTACAGGGTCACGCTGGTTCAACCAACCACACCAGTCGACGCGCGACGTCACCAAGAGTCCAGCTCATCCAACCTCACCGTCGGCGAGCTCGCCGTCGACGAGAACAAGCAGGTCAGCGCCGGTGCTCTGCCCCGGCTCGCTGCCAGGTGGACCATGCGTTGACTACGGGTCCCGCCTGTCTCCACCCTCCCGCGTGCACTGGGCCGAGCCCAACACTGTTCATCCACGGGCCGAATTCTGAAATGCTTTTCCTTTTTCCATTTTCAGTAAATCAGTTAATACTTGTTTATTTCATATCTAGAGTTTAGTAAATCCTAATTTGGTGAAATCAATTTTATTAGACTCTATAAATGTAGATCTTTCTGTTAAAAATATAAAAGAAATTTTTGGAGAATGTCTTCAGTACTAATGTTTAAATAGTTCTTTTCTCCATTTATTAAAATTAATTGTGTTCCTACTTGAAATGGTCAAATAAAAATGTGAAGTTTTTATGCTTGCTTTGTTATCCTGTGTAGAAGCTATGAAAAATATAGCATGCCACGTTTTTGTGTATGTTTTAATTATTACCTATTACAATGTGTTTCTGTTGTTTCCTTAGATTAATTCCTGTGGTAAATCTGTGCATAGATAAATCATGAAACTTTTTGTGTAGTCTCTGTATACCATGATCTATCTAGGAAAAATATAATATGTGGTATGTTGTATGGCAGAAAAGATACTTGTATTTCAAGTGTTCTTTTCTAGGGTTTCCTTTGGAAATTCCTATAGAAAATAATCTGGTAGTGTTGATCATGGAACTTTCTGGATAAATATGTTTCCATGTAAAGAACCTGTTAAAAATAAGATATAGCATGTTTCACCCTGTTAGCCAGTAGGTAAATTCAATATCAAGGAAGGTAATGTATCAACTGAGATTCAATCAACTCCTGTCACCTAATGCATCACCTAATGCTGGGAGACTTAAGGATGCTCCAGGGCTTGCCTTGAGTGAAGGTGGAGGGCTGCCGGTGAGGGCACTCGGGAGGTTAGTGTCGAGCTCGTGGTACTCCTCGTTCAGCTCCTGCACCTCCTGGACTCCTTCCTCTGGAAGTGGCACCTGGGGTTCCTCTACTGATCATGGATGTTTGCAATGCATATAAGTAAACTTGATGGTGCAGGGATGATGCGTGAACAAGAATTAAACACTCAAGGATTGTTTTTAAAATTAACCTAAGTATTCATGCTTGTTCCACTTTACACAACAAGCCTAATATAAACTGTTCAGAAAAATCTGCAAAAATTACAGAGGACAGAACAATCCTATTGGATGCTAATGCAGAGAATTCGTCCAAAGCAAAGCTACCAGCTAGCAGATACAAAAAGATAAATTTAAATGTAGAAAAAGCATTTAGAACTAGAGCTACTAGCTAACAGGGTGAAACATGCTATATCTTATTTTTAACAATTTCTTTACTTGGAAACATATTTATCCAGAAAGTTCCATGATCAACACTGCTAGATTATATTCTATAGGAATTTCCAAAGGAAACCCTTGAAAAGAACACTTGAACTACAAGTATCTTTTCTGCCATACAACATACCACATATTATATTTTTCCTAGATGGATCATGGTATACAGAGACTACACAAAAAGTTTCATGATTTATCTATGCACAGATTTACCACAGGAATTAATCTAAGAAAACAGCAGAAACACATTTTAATAGGTAATAAATAAAATTTACACAGAAATATGGCATGTTATATTTTTGCTAGCTTCTACAAGGATAAAAAAGCTATCATAAAAACTTCACATTTTTATTTGATCATTTCAAGTAGGAACACAATTAATTTTGATAAATGCAGAAAAGAACTATATAAACATTAGTACTGAAGGCATTCTCAAAAAAAAATTCTTTTATATTTTTAACAGAAAGATCTACATTTATAGAGTCTAACAAAATTGATTTCACCAAATTAGGATTTACCAAACTCCAGATATGAAATAAACAAGAATTATCACATTTACTGAAAATGGAAAAAGGAAAAGCATTTCAGAATTCGGCCCGTGGATGAACAGTGTTGGGCTCGGCCCAGTGCACGCGGGAGGGTGGACTGATAGGTGGGACCCGTAGTCAACGCAGGGTCCACCTGGCAGTGAGCTAGGGCAGAGCACCGGCGCTGATCGGCTCGTTCTCGCCGACGGCGAGCTCGCCGGCGGTGAGGTTGGATGCGCTGGACTCGTGGTGACGTCACACGTCGACTGGTGGGGTTGGTTGAACCGGCACAACCCTGTAGCGAGCCGGCGGCATGCGGCGGTGCAAAGCGACGGCGTGATTACCGATGATGTGGTGCTAGGATAGCGGTTGCGTGAGCACCGCAGTGGTGTGGGGAGTGTAGCACGAGCGTTGGTTGAGCCGGAGGAGCTCCGAGGAGGTCCGACCACGTGCAAGCTCCACGGCGGCGGCAATGGCGCACGGCCAACGGCGCTGGGAGGTTCCAGGGTGCAAGGGTGCTAGCGGATTTAGAACACTGAATACTATAACAGCTAAACCAGATTTAGAACACTGAATACTATACAGAACTCAGAAGAAGTCACTTACAAGTGCTAAACTTACAAGAGACTCGCATCCGCTGAGGAAGAAGTCCGGAGAAGATTCCCCACAGACCCAGGGCTTTCTCCAGAAGGCTCCTCACTCTCCTCCAACTAGCATAACACTACTGAAGAGCTCCGCTAAGAGGCTAGAGAGTAGTTTCTCCAATGAGGCATGAAATGAATAGGGAGCTCTAGGGGTCTATTTATAGCTATAGGTGGAGTAGGGGCTACTCCGGTGCCACGTCAGCAATCCGCGTCACCTTCATCAAGCTCCATTGGATCCAACCGACCTCAGAACCGCCTAAGCATCAAGGGTGTTGATTTCCACCATGTGGGGAGTGAGTAGGTTGGTTGGGGAGGTGAAAACCACCTTAGGGGATTCGGCCGAACCCCCACTGACATGTGGGCCCTCCCTGACCTTCTAGAAGGTGGTCCAGTACTCAGGGGGGCAAGTGGGGCCTGTTTGGCCACTATAGGGATTCGGCCGAATCTCTATAGTGGGCCCTCGCCCACCTATGCCTCCTAGGTGCTGGTCCCACCTGTCATATGCTTTAGATGTTGGTTCTGAGTTGAGTTATCACGTTAATCTTCTTGATGTGGTCCCATTGGCTCCCAGAAGGTCCCATTTGTCATTACCTGCATCAAATAGTCAAGGGACATGTGGAACCAATTATTTGGCTCAATATATTCAGGTTATGCTTTTTTTCCTTTGGAAATGAGGATGTTGACGGTATTTTTATAGTGATAAAATAGCTCTGAATTACCGTCAATAAGATCCCCCATACTTACCTCATTGCTCGTCCTCGAGTAAAGGTTAAAAGATAACAAGTCTTTGTTATTCAAAGTATAAAGAAAGCATAAAAATTCATTCGAGACATTTTGTCATACCAATGGGATATGTGGTATTGGCTAACATATATCCTTGAGAAGTTGAGAAAAGGAATAGTTCTTCAAGGCAAAGTCATCTTCCCAAATCATATTTTAGTACTTGAAGTTTTTGATAAATTTTTCAAAAGAAATCTCATAAGTCATCTTACTCCTCTTATAGCATTCTATGTCACTCAAGGTGTATAATTCCTTACCAACGCATAAAGAGTTTGCCTTCTTTGTATCTCCTACTTCTAAAGGCTTATGTGGAGCTTAGGTAGGGGTGATCAATGTAGCAAACTTGCATCACTTATGTTGTAAAGTCAAAACGAGGATCCAAGGAGAAGAATGTCATAATCCTAGATCAAGATGTGCATGTGTGTGGACAATGGTATATGAATATTATATACTCTTTAACTATGTATATGATCTCTCTAATTTTAAGATTACTTGAGACATGGCTATCATGATATGATTTTTTTATTGAAGAGCCTTGCTCATCATCATTTTTCATTTATGATAGCCATATCTCTTTTTTGAAGAATATAGGGAGAGACCATCACATTTATTTCAAGAGTATTTAATGGATGATCATGGATCATGTAAATGAAAGGCATGTTTTGCGTACTTCTAGTGTAGAAGTAGCAGAAATATGTGGCGTGCGTGTGATCTTGATCTTTGAACTATGACATAATTATCTGAGGAAGGGTCACAAGGTTTGGCAAAACACAAAGTAGATACAAGAAACATCTGAGGAAGGTTTTGAACATGCATAAGTATGTATGGCTTTGGTAGGATTTTTCTTACTATAGAGGAGTAGTGACATTATGGTTTTATGACATTTTGAAAAATTAATCTCCAACAACTTTAAATAGAAAGGGTATGAATCATGATCCAAGACAATATCACATTAATCAACAACTTAGTCCATATGATTTTCCTATCAAAGTATTTTCCCACTAGCATAAGAAAAAAGCAAGAATTTGTCTTTATGATGCTTTTGCCCTTTAAAAGTCATAGATCATGTTACTTTTCAAAATTTTAATTTTGGATGTGATCCTCTTGTTTTATTCAATATTAAAAGGAATTTAAACTAAGTGATAAGTTTCATGCAAAAATTATTTTTATTTTTGAAGGGAAAGTGAATAAATAATTGAAAATGTATAGAGAAAAGGGGTGAGACGTGGCAAACCAGTCAGATTTGAAGTTTGAATTTGAAGGGGTGCTGATTGGTGGGTCCAGGCCCTAGAAGTGCGTTCGGCCGAATGCTTTTGGAGCCGTTTGGCCACGGGGATCTCTACATTTGAATTTCTTACCTCTGAATGTTGATGTACTTTGAACTTTCTGAATTTTTGCCAAAAAAGTGATTCGGCCGAATCAAAAAGTTGGCCATTTTGGTCCAATTTTTTTCTAGTACATGTCATGGCAGTGTTCAGCATGATGCAGTGATCCTCGTGCTGTTTTAACAAGTTGGTGTTTCGACCGAACTCCCCCATACTTGTTTCGGAGTATGCTGAATTCAGTGACAGAGTAGACATCAAATGCAGGAGTTCTACTGGGCAAAATACCAGCAGAACCAAATATTTTTCATTCAATTCAAATTTTCATAGGCACACATTACATTGAAGAAAGGGAAAAATAAACAAACTAAATTGGGAAAAAATAAACCTAAGTGCCTATCTTATTTGTAGACTAGTGATCTATGGAGATGGAGGGTCATAGAGATCCTCTCTCTCGATGGCTTGGGCAAGACGCTTGATCTTCGCATTGGTACTAATGCGAAGGGCCTTGAAACTATCCTCAAGATCAAGGCGAGCCATCCTCTCCTCTGCTGCACGCTCTGCTAATTTAATATTATTTTCTCTAAGCCTAGCTACTACGCGAAGCAGTTTCTCCATATCACTCTCTTCTTCTTCGTCTTCGAACTATCCTAGAGGGCTAGAGATGGACGGCGTCTTGCTGGTCCGCCGGACGGTCTTGTGAGACTCCTCTGTCTCAAGGGATCTGCGCACCCCCCTCCTCTCCTCAGAGGTGAGACGAGGGATGAGCACCTTGCCTCTCCCTGGTCCTCCTTGGGCCTTTTGAACCCGCATCCCCGGCGGTGTTGATGGTGAGTACGAGTGGGTGTAACCCGTACTCATGTCGCCGCCGGTGGAGGCAATGGGCGTCTTCTTCAACCCAATTTGACCATTTTTCGGCCTCTTCGGCGTCACCGGTCGCGCAACGGGTTTGTTGAGGTTGCGGCGCGGAGACATCCAACGAGCGATGCTCCGCATCCTCTCCGAGCTCCACTTCCCAGTAGACCGACCCCTTGGAGGGGAGTTCAGCTGTGCCGGCGGTGGTGCCATGGCCAGAGGTGCCACCTCGAAGACCTCGACGATCAAGGCATCGGAGTTGATGAGGTCTCGGGTCTTGGAGGGACTTCTGGTGCTGGGAACGAGTGGCAACTTGCCATTGTTGCGTGGTGGATCCATTGTGGTGGTCAAGGAGGTGTGAAAGATCACAAATGGTGTTGGTGGTGCTGCTGGTTGTGAAAGAAAGCAAGGAAGGAGGAAGGAGAAGGAGAAGGGGTTAACAAGAAGGGAAACAACGCTCGGGGCCTTTGTTTTCGCTCGGATCACGATGAAAACAGAAAGGGAGCGTTGGCCCGACGCTCCTGCAAGTCTGGACTTTTCAAAATTTGAACAAAAAAGTTAAAACATGTAGATTTTAGCTCTAATTGGGATTAAGAACAAAATCTATCATATCAATTTCTTGTTCAGGAATTTCATGCTCATAGAAAACTTTAAGACGTTGGCCATTTACCTTGAAAATTTTGCCGTTGTCGTCCTGGAGTGTGATCGCTCCATGAGTCGTGGCGTTGACGACGAGGTATGGCCCTTCCCATTTCCTTTTCAGTTTCTCGTGACCAAAGAGCTTGAATCTTGAGTTGAATAGTAAAACCTTGTCTCTTGGGTTGAATTCCTTGACCTTGATTCTTTTGTCATGCCATTTCTTGGTTCTCTCCTTGTATATCCTGGCATTATGGTATGCTTTCTCTCTCCATTCTTCTAACTCGGAGATCTACATTTTCCTGAATCTTCCAGCTGCTGGTAGGTCCATGTTCAACTTCTTGATTTCCCAATGTGCTTTGAACTCTAGCTCCATAGGCAAATGGCATGTTTTCTCGTATAAAAGTTGATATGGTGTCATACCAATTGGGGTCTTGTATGCGGTCCTATATGCCTAAAGTTCCTCTGGAAGCTTGTGATTCCAAGCAGTACCCATCTCTTCTACGGTCTTTTGCAGAATATTCTTGATTTGTTTGTTGGATGTTTCTGCTAGACCACTTGTTTGAGGATGGTAAGGAGTTGCAACATTGTGCCAGATTCCTTGATTAGTGAGAAACTGGCGAAAGCCTTTGTCAATGAAGTGAGATCCCCCGTCACTTATGACTAACTTTGGAGTTCCAAATCTGGGGAATATCACTTCATGGAACATTCTCTTTGAATTGGTTGCGTCAGCTTTGCGGCAGGGTAATGCTTCTACCCATTTGGACACATAGTCCACCACCACTAAGATATACTCATACCCTTTTGATGGTGGAAAGGGCCCCATGTAGTCAGTGCCCCATACATCAAAGAGCTCGACTTGTAGGTTGTTGGTGAGTGGCATGGCATCTCGGGTATTGATGTTCCCGTGCTTCTGGCACCTTGCACATCTTTTGACATAGTCATGAGTGTCCTTGTACATGGTTGGCCAGAAGAACCCACTCTGCCAAATCTTGGCATGAGTTCTGAATGCTCCATAATGACCTTCGTACTCTGCTCTGTGGCATCTTTCCATGATCTTGATTGCCTCCTCTATAGGTACGCATCTTCTTAGCAATCCATCATTACATACTCTATAGAGGTATGGCTCATCCCAAAGGTGCACTCGACTCTCTTGAACTATTTTCTTCATATCTGCCCCTGGTGGTACATGGCATGCAACCATAAAGTTGACTATATTTTCATACTAGGGGTTGGAGTCCATCACCTTGAGGAGTGTGTCATCTCTGAGGAAATCGTCGATGGGCAAATTCTGTGCTTCTTTGAATTGCATTCTCGACAAATGATCGGCAACAGAATTTTCTACTCCCTTTTTATCTTTTATTTCAAGATCAAATTCTTGGAGTAGCAAGATCCATCTTATTAAATGTGGTTTAGCATCTTTCTTAGTGAGCAAGTACTTAAGAGCAGCATGATCTGTATAGACAATGACTTTTGCTCCTACTAAGTAAGATCTAAACTTGTCTATAGAAAACACCACGACTAACAGCTCTTTTTCAGTGGTTGCATAGTTTAGCTGTGGCCCTGTCAAGGTTTTGCTAGCATATGAAATAGCATGATGCTTCTTATCTTTGGTTTGGCCTAACACCGCACCGACAACATAATCACTAGCATCACACATTATTTCAAAAGGGAGCTTCCAATCAGGGGTTGAATGATCAGAGCTGAGATGAGTGCTTTCTTGAGGATGTAGAAAGCATCTAAGCACTCATCATTGAAGTCAAAGGGTGCATCTTTGGCTAGTAGACTTGTTAACGAACGGGCAATTTGAGAGAAATCTTGAATAAACCGTCTATAAAAACCTGCATGGCCAAGGAAGCTACGGATTCCCTTAACATTCGTGGGAGGTGGAAGTTGTTCGATGACTTCAATCTTAGCTCTATCTACTTCTATCCCACGTTCGGACACTCTATGTCCTAACACTATGCCTTTGCAAACCATGAAGTGGCATTTCTCCCAGTTCAGGACTAAGTGCTTTTCTTCGCATCTTTGTAAGACTCTATCCAGATTCTCAAGGCAATCATCAAAAGTCTTTCCATAGACGGAGAAATCGTCCATGAAAACATCCATGATTTCTTCGATCATATCGGATAAAATGGACATAATGCACCTTTGAAAAGAAGCAGGAGCATTGCATAGGCCGAAATACATTCGCCTATATGCATATGTTCCATAGGGGCATGTGAAAGTGGTCTTACTTTGATCATCGGGATGGATTGGTATTTGATGATATCCCGAATAACCATCAAGGAAACAAAAGAAAGAATGCTTTGCAAGCCGTTCCAACATCTCATCGATGAAGGGTAACGGGAAGTGATCTTTCTTTGTAGCCTTATTAAGTCTCTGGTAATCTATACACATTCTCCAACCGGTTCGTTGAGGAATCAACTCGTTCTTATCATTTCGAACGACCGTCATACCTCCCTTCTTAGGCACAACTTGCACAGGGCTAACCCATTCACTGTGAGGAACGGGGTAGATGATCCCCGCGTGCAAGAGTTTCAAGACTTCCTTCTTTACTATTTCTCTCATCGCATTGTTCAATCTACGCTGGGGCTCTCTAGAGGGTAGAGCCTCAAGTTCTATGGGGATGCAGTTTGTGCAAAGAGCGGAACTAATGCCCTTAAGATCTTGAAGAGAGTAGCCTAAGACTGATTGATGCTTTTCTAGGAGAGTGAGGAGTTTGAACGTCTCTTCCGGAGAGAGTTTGTCATTGATGATTACAGGGGCCTCACGATCGTCATTTAGAAAGGCATATTTTAAACCAGCTGGAAGGGGTTTAAGCTCTATAGAGGGCTTAGATGGGGGTTCGGATTTCTCTAGATCTATGGGTTCATTTAGATCGTCTTCTTCCTGGATGAAATCTTCGACTTCTTCTTCTAGATCAGGATGAGATGATTCTAGAAGAGATGCAACCATCACTTCCTCTATGGGGTCAGATTCTGGGAGTGATTCCATCATGGTGTTCATGGAATTGGTGAGCGGAATCGAGAGCTTGATGTTACTCCCAAGATGACCCTTGACACTTCCATCAAGGGATCCATCAAGGAATCTAATGAGTGGATGTCCAATTAACAAGTCGAATTCCTCCATATCAAATATGAAATAATTTAAGAGGATATTGACTTTGTTAATTAGCGTAGGAATGGTCTGTGCGATCCCACAACTCTCAATCAATTGTCCTGAAGGAAGCTTCAAGAACTTGTTAGTTGGAGTTAGTTTTATATTGCCTAGGAGAGCATTAGCTAAAGACTTAGACATAATGCTAACTCCTATGGTAGGATCATAAAGAGAGTCTAACCTGGCTGACAAGGAATGGTGGTAGAGGAAGAGAGAATTCTAATTGGTTCGGATGAAGATTCGGCCTCTTTTAACCACTCATTGCTCATGACAGACGCCAGTTCTTGAACCGTCTCCTGAAGGTATGCTTCTTCTATGAGATTAGGAATGTGGCAGTTCGGAGCTTTTCGAGCATAAGACTTCTTTTGCACAGATTGATTCGAGGCATTCCCAAAATCGGAAAATAGATCAGCCTCGATATCAAGGGGGGTTTCCAAGGGGTGAATTTCTTCTTCCCTTGGTTGTTCAGGTTCGATAGCAAGATTTTGAGGTGTAGAGGGAAGAGTTTCGGCTATCGATGTTGTTTCTTCTCTGGGGGTTGGTTTTTTTCTTCCGTGGGTCCTTCATAATATACGTTAGTATAGGGGGTGTTATCAAGAATCTTTGTAAGAAGACTCTTCCTTGCACTAACGGGTAAACACAGGAAGGCTCCCCCAAAAGATATGTCGAGTAGTTGTGCAGAATCTCTGCTAAGACCGCCATAAAAATGTTGTAACACTGTAGGCTCGGTTATAGCGAGATTAGGGCCTGAAGATACTAGATCTGTCAGACGGGCCCATGCATCACCTAGAGATTCTTTCTGTTTTTGCGAGAAATTGATGATCTCTTTTCGAAGACGAATGACGCAAGGGATAGGGAAGAATGCCAAACAGAATTTAGGCATCAATTTTTCCCAATCTCCTATTGCGTCATCTACATGGCGAACGTACCATCGTTTGGCTATTCCCATTAAGGAGAATGGAAATAGCTTCCACTTAACGGTACCTGGCCTCATCCCTTGGATGTGGACACATGAACAAAGTTGTTCAAAGTCACGTATATGGGTATAGGGATTTTCTTCTTCGTCCCCGGCAAATGGTTTTTCCTGAACCATCGCTATGAGACTTGGGCGAAGCTCATAACGAATGGCCAGAACGGCCTGAGATAATTTAGGTGGCTCCAAGCTAGCGCCTGTTGGAGCACCATATTCGATAAGCGGGGTTTGATCCATATGTGTATGTGGAGTGAAAAGATGAAATCAAAAAAAGATAAAATAGGACCAAAGGGTACTAGTTAAAAGCTACCGTTCCCCGGCAACGGCGCCAGAAATGCTTGTTGGTATTTCTTATGACTATTGGATAGATCCGCAAGCACACAGATTATACCGATGTAGCACTTCACCAGGAGTATTCCAGGTATCGTATTTTCCTCAGGGAACGATAGTGATCTAACTAGAATTAAAGACATGTCCTATGATGGTCCAGGGAGATTATGATAACTGGGTTGAGAGGTTCAAGATAGCATAGATGTCTAACAAGGGATAGCTAGTTATACTAGCCTTATCGTCCCTTCTCTTGTAGGAGGCGACGAGATAGATCAGAAAGAGGACAAAACTCTAACCGGACCGCGCCATCATGCTGTATTGAAGCCTTACCTTTTAAGAACTTCTCTGACACACATGGTGGAATACAAAGACTAGATAGAGCTGTCACCTTCTACTAGCATCCACAAACAATCCATGCGATAAGCGGTTTACAAAGGCAAGATTAAGCTTAGCCACCACGTCTACACTAATCTTACTACTTTAACCTTGGCCTAAGATTAGAGCACTTCACTCAGAGCAAAGCGATGATCAAGCAGGAAAAGTTGTATAACAGCTAAACCAGATTTAGAACACTGAATACTATAAAGAACTCAGAAGAAGTCACTTACAAGTGCTAAACTTACAAGAGAATCGCATCCGCTGAGGAAGAAGTTCGAAGAAGATTCCCGACAGACCCGGGGCTTTCTCTAGAAGGCTCCTCACTCTCCTCTAACTAGCATAACACTACTGAAGAGCTCCGCTAAGAGGCTAGAGAGTAGTTTCTCCAATGAGGCATGAAATGAATAGGGACCTCTAGGGGTCTATTTATAGCTGGATGTGGAGTAGGGGCTACTCCAGTGCCACGTCAGCAATCCGCATCACCTTCATCAAGCTCCGTTGGATCCAACCGACCTCAGAACCGCCTAAGCATCAAGGGTGTTGATTTCCACCATGTGGGGAGTGAGTAGGTCAGTTGGGGAGGTGAAAACCGCCTTAGGGTATTCGGTCGAACCCCCCACTGACATGTGGGCCTTCCCTGACCTTCTAGAAGGTGGCCCAGTACTCAGGGGGGCAAGTGGGGCCTGTTTGGCCACTATAGGGATTCGGCCGAATCTCTATAGTGGGCCCTGGCCCACCTTTGCCTCCTGGGTTCTGGTCCCACCTCTAATATGCTTTAGATGTTGGTTCTAAGTTGAATTTTCACATTAATCTTCTTGATGTGGGCCCATTGGCTCCCAGAAGGTCCCATTTGTTATTACCTGCATCAAATAGTCAAGGGACATGTGGAACCAATTATTTGGCTCAATATATTCAGGTTATGCTTGTTTTCCTTTGGAAATGAGGATGTTGACGGTATTTTGATGGTGATAAAATAGCTCTTAATTACCATCAACAGATATGAAGACCAATCCAATAATGAAGATAAAGATCTCCTGAGTAAGAAAGTTGTAACACCAATGGAGGATGTATCACAAGCTAAAGAGAGCAAAGAAGAAGTAGAACCTCAAATCAGTGAATCGCACGAAGTGGAACCTCAGACTAAGAAAGGGTGGAAGAAGAGACTTCATGAAAACATTAACACAAGGTGAACAAACATCCAAGTGCTCATCAGGATTGGATAACACTCCTGAAGATATTTTAACCAAACAGATGTCCGGATCGATAGACCTAAGTCTCCAAACCTTGGCCGAAAGGTAATCTCTGTAAGTTATCTACATATTTAATTCTGCATTCCACCACCATAATTAACTCTGGCGCTATTAACCAACATAAAATTGAATTTGCATATTTAATTTCCACACTGCATTAGTTTAGCTTAAACACTCAAAATTTCTAGTGTTGTTTTGCTTTACTATCATCCATTGCATAATCACCTTCATAAACTTAAACAAATCCTTAGCACCAATCTATTAAGATTGTTAATTGCATTAATTGCATTCTAGCATATCACTTATAAGTATTTCTAGCATTACTATCATTCCTCATATCCTCCATTGCATAATCATCTTAACCATGACATATCTACATTTCCGCATTGCAAAAAGAAAATCTTTAAGCCCCATGTGAGAGGACTTATGGTAATACCATAAGGGAATTTACTGTGGTGGCACAAAAATAATTTTTATTTTTCGTTTGCATCATAAAATAGAAAATTCTAAAAAAAGAGATGAGATATTCAAGTCCTGCTAGAACATATTAAAGTTTAAATTAGCTCAAAAGAATATTCAATTGCTCTTTTAGCTAACTATTAACCCATTGTTATAATGGAGCCTCGAGTTTTGTTTGTTCTTGTCTGAGTATAACCATGCAGGATTGAAAGCACCAAAGAGGAGTGAGCCCAACCAGGAGGCTACTTCCAAAGATCATTCAAAGCAACTATAGCAAACATCCAGCCTGGGGGAGGGCATCCCCCAGTTATCAGGTAAGTATATCTATGCGATTATCGAGTCTATCTTATAGTCATAAAAATTTCAAAACTATATGAACACATGAAGGTCCATGTTTGTCGAGTCTTAAGATTCCTAAATAAAGACATATATATATATATATATATATAAATATATATAGTTAGGGTGTGTGTTTAATTTGTTTAGAGTCAATAAAAGCCATGAACAACAATTTTGTCTTGGAAATGATGAATAGATGCTCTGCCGTAATTCCTTTCAAGTACCTAGTTTTCAGCCTTGAATTCTCCCGAGTTTTAGATATAATTGTTTTGACATAAGATTTACTCTGAACCTGAAACTTGTGGGTTGCGAATGCTTGAGCTAAGTCTAGGTAGTTGATAGGTATGATATGATACAGTTGAGCTGCTATTTATCTTGTTCCTAGCAATACTAGAGTTCTGGAGAATTTATCTTTTGAAAATTGAAAATATTACATGATAAGTTTCTGTATGACGAGAGCTTGAATTCCAACCACAACCAGATATACGTGCCTGGTAGAATAGGAAAACATTCACAATCATATTTACTACTTGTATTTGCATTGAGTTTTGTCAACCTTTGTTGACCCTTAGAGACTTGTCATGCTTTTAAAATCAAGATCATGTACACTCCACTCATATATGCTACTTATATCCTAGAAGTACGCATCCACATATATGCCATTCAGATCCACCAGAAAAATGCTCTACTCCTACCTCAGGAATAAGTAACCAAAAATATCACAGTTCTCCACCTATCCATATATTCCATTACCACATATGTAACTACTCCAAAGATTTCCTTGTTATCATTTCTCAAAAGTGTTATTATAGAAAGAGACTTGGGGTTGTGAAATATATATATAAAAAAATAATAAAGAGAGTAAAACATGGACAAGTGTCCTATCAAAACAATGGATACTTAGATGCCCGCCTCTCAAAAGTTCTCTCAAAAGTTCCAAGTATCAAAAGAGAGATGTATATTTATATATATATTTAAGGAGCAGAGTAGAATTAGGTTTCCACCATACACCCTCATATATCCACCACACATATATATTCATCCCCATACATGCACCATATATCCCATACACATGCACATCTTGATTTGATTGTATGCCCTGTTTCTTTGGATCCATTGTTTGACTTTACAATATATGCTTTGCATGTATGCATGCATTGTTTCTCGCCACCTATGAACTCCATATATTGTCTATTAGTTATAGGGTGAGTGAGAGAAGGCATAACACCATGTGAGGATCCAAAAATACCACATATTGAGAGACTTGAGAGGGTCATACAAAAGAATCTTTGAGTTTTGTTTCGAAAACTTTGCAAAACTCCAGGATGAAGGTAAAGTGAAGAGCTTGAGACATAGTGCTTGGCTTGATCATTCTACTTTTCAATTTCTCAAGACCTAAGTGATGGATATAAGCCCCATGGTTAAAGGTAATATGGGTAAGTTTGAAAGTCAGAATAGGTTACTCTAATCCAGAGGAGAATTCTTGTTTGAATGCATGTGTACCTTTAAGGCGTGAAAGCATTGTAGCAACTCCTGATCCATATTTGAGTTCATCTTTGCTCAGGGATGAGGAAAAGGTAAGCCTGCGGGAGTTGTTGACGGTCCTTAGGTACCAATTTTAACCGTCAACTAAGCATTAGAAATGATATATTTGCAACACACCACCTATACATAGGGTTTACACTAATAGAATTCCATGATTTTTGGCGAGTGTCTGTTTCTGTAGGGGGTTTGTCGACGAAATAACGCGTCGCAGTCTACCTAGGGGATACCCTATGGTAGTAGATTGTAGGCAGAGGTGTGGCGACGGCGATCAAGCGTAACACAGAGAGCGTAGACATGGCGATTTAGACAGGTTTGGGCCGGCAAATCACCGTAATACCCTATGTCCTGTGTTTTGTTGGCTGGATTGATCTTGCGTATTAGGTTACAAGATCTGTAGTTGATCTAAGAGAGGTCTAAGAGATCCTTTTTTGAGGGGGGGTCCCTGCTCGCCTTATATAGCTGGGGAGCAGGGTTACAATTTCCATATCCGAATAGATTACGATCGGTCCCTTATGGCAAGGGATCCGAGTCTATCAACTAGAATCTTCCTTGGCGAGCAAGGCTTCTCCGGAGTCATTGGCGAGCACGGCGGGCTGGTCATGTGCCGCAAGGCCTCGTGGCTAGACCGTCTCCTGGTTGGTAGGCCCATAAGGTCCCTAGGGATACGCCGAGGTAGTATCCCCAACAGGGTTATCAAGAAATATGGAGGAAAGGCCCACATGTAAGGAATACATAGAGATAATTATTATTCGTAGGAAGGAACGAGAGGGCAAGCGGGCCCAGGGGAAGGGTGGCTGCCCTAGTGATGCAGCCAATCAGGCTCCGCCTTGCGGATTAGGGTTCCACCGCCTTTGAGGTTGCATCTAACCCCTCCATTATGGTTGGTTTGATCCGATGGCTGATGTTCATTTGAGGGGGCTATATAAGGAGGACCCCTAGCCCCCTGGCAAAAGGCAATCCATTATTCATTTACATATTTTCCAGAAAGGATTCGCCAGAGAGGATGCATTATGTATCTATTCTCTAAGGCTTAGCATTCAAGAGAAACTATCCTTAGTTTCTATGTGAGATTAGAGTCGACTCTTCTAGATTGAGAGAGTTAGAGTGGAGGTGTTTAGTGGAGGAAGCCCGACCTGTCGCTGTCTCTTCTCCAGTTTGTATCGACGGGATCAAGTATCCTAACCCGAGGCTTGCTCCTAGGATTTCATTGGTATTTCGACTTCTAATTATAGTAAGTTCTCTGTTTTATTATCCTTTGGTTTGTGAGTTTACTTTATTCTCTTCGCGTAGAGAGTAAGGTAATTGTCTCTAGCGTAAACGCGGTGTTTGGGCTAGGATCCTCATAAATATCCCCTATCTAGCCGGATCTGTGGTAGTAGCTCGGAACGTGACAATTCCGTAGATACCTTTGGAATCCACAATCCCGTTAGAAGGATCGATAAGGTGTATAGGCCGCGGGTTAAGCATCCTCTGAGGTGTCTCTTATCTTGACAGTTCTCCCCAATAGAATAATAACACATATCTGATATAGACTAGAACGAGAGTGCTCTCGCGGTCTTCTCTAATCGCTCATATCAAAATCACCTTGTTTGTAGCCTAAAGGTTAATAGCATAGATTTGGTTAGTCAGATGCACCCTTTCTCCCTGTGGATAAATAAATTACAATACTCTGGATAATCTCCCTGGTGAAGTGCTCACTGGTATCCGTGCACTTGCGGATTACTTCCCAGTGATTCTTATGTCTGCGTTAACAAATATCAACAACCACCCACTCTACCGGTCTAAGCAAGGCTAAGCATAGGTTTTGATCCTAGGCCTATAGGGTTCTTTTGTTGGACAAGGAAGATATATTGCAGCAAGGGTTTCATTCAACTCCTACTAACTTAATGCACAAACAGGTGATAGTGATATAGTTAAAAATACTTGCAATAGAGTAAGGTAGGTATATATGCTCTGGGGCTTGCCTTTCACAAAGGTGGAGGGCTGGTGGTTCGGGCACCCAGGAAGTTCAGGGCCCTGTTCCTCTCCTTCTGGAACTCCGGGAACCTGAATCTCCGATGGGACTCCTCCTTCCAACTCCCCGAATTCTAGCAGTGTCACTCCATCCAGCGATCCTGGATGCATATACTAGGAAATGAAACATGTCTAATGCACATGGATGAATGCTCATGATGAATGTGTTATGCAGCATATTACACTCGTTCACCGAGTAGGTGCAAATTTCTTCTCTTGCAGAGAAGCTACACTCATCCTTCTTTAACAACCTTAAGTAGAGGTCTTCGTTAGAGGTGAGCTTTCTAACACATGCAACTAACCACATTTATACTTTAGGTTATTTGCTTAACCAACCATAAGGCGTACATTATTTAGGAACATTCACAACATGGCACAAAACATCACAAAACATCAGCTGAAAGAAAACAGTGTAGCAGGAGCTATACACAACCAAAAATTACAAACTTAGACTTTCTAGATAGCTTATGAAATTTTCTACAAAACATTCCATACACTCTCGAGCTAGATCCAACCTTACATTAGCCTAACAGTCACTTCAAACAAAGCTGTTTGGAAGAAACAGGAGAACACAGATTAATTACTCAACATGTAAATTACACCCAGGTTAAACTAAATAGGTTATAGTTGTGAAAATTTAAAACCAGATATATTAACAAGTTATTTACAACAAATTCAATTGCATCTACTATTGAAATCCATTCAAAGTAGCTCAAACAAATCAAGCAAGAAAACAGGTTTTAGCTGTCTAACAGATTCCAACTATTACTTTGAACAGTTGTATAGCTTTAACCATCATTCCAAAAATCATGGTCAAATTAGACAAGCAGGTTTACATAATTTTCTACCACTTTGGTATTCACACCATTAACAGAAAACACACTTCAAAAGGGATTAAGACCATTACTTTGCTAGTGATGGGAAAACAAGCATATTTTAAACATTAATTGCTTAAACAATTTGAAAAGTGTGAAACAACAGATTTCATATTTTTCTTAGTTCACACTAAGCAAGTAACACATTTCAAAAAATTACCAAGTACAGGAAACATATATAATTTACTTAGCAATTAAAACAAGATTGCAATCACATAATTAAGCATTAAACCAAAAGAGCTATAACATGCAATTGAAAAGGAGTTTACTGATACTATAACATTTTTCATGGAAAGTGCATGCTGAGGTGAGCTCAACACAACAAGAACCACAATTTTAGCACATTTCAAACTTTAGTTATGGAATCAGCAGATAACTAAGCATATAAAGCTTGCTGTCCATTTTTAATAAATCAGCAGATAAGAACAGTAATAACAGGTCATTTTATATTTTTCATGCATAGAGAAAAACATGAAAAGACTAACCGAATTTATTTCACAAAATTTGCATTTTTCTAGAATTAGTTATGCATTTTCAAAGTTAGCAAACAAAACTGGAAAAACAAATCACAAAACAAGGCTTAGAGCCTATGACACATGGGACCCACGAGTAAGCTTCATCCACACAGAGCCGAGGCATGGGAAGTGCTCGACCGACGGCTACTCGCCGGTGGTGAGGTCTCCGGCCAAACTAACCCTACAAACACGTTCTCCTTCGCAACCCCACACCATCCATGTAATTGGTTGCACCACAAACTCACCGGAGCATGCTTGACGGCGGTAATGGCGGCACGGCGGCGCGGTACGACTGATGCTAGCCGGCGCAAGCTTTTACTGGCCCAGCCAGGGACTGCTACACCTATATTGAACCTTAATGATTAGATCTAGCCCGGATTGGGGCCATGGAAACCCTCCGATGAGCTCGGCCACATGCACAACTGCACGGTGGCGAGATCACAGCGGCGCAACTTCTCTGTTCCGGCGGCGGCGACACGTAATCACTTCAACCGACTCCGGCAACTTAACTACGAGCTAACCGGCTAACCCTAACATGACTCCGATGGACTTGAGAGGCGCTGAGTACCCTAACCTAACCTCACCGGCGTTGTGGGTGTCGAGCGCTCGCACATGGTGGAGATACCCATTCCGGCGAACCCTAACCCTAATAGCTTCAACCGACTCCTCGGTGAGCTTCTACAACCTCTAGGCTACCGTGTACGAAAGCTAGAAGAGCGGGAGAGATGCTGGATTGGGCTGGCCATGGCAGCACAAAGCTTGACGGAGCTTCGGCAACAATGGCGCCTGCGGTGTTGTGCGGTCCAGCTTACGCGGTCTGAGCTTCAACCGAGCGATGCGAAAGGTGGAGCAGAGCAAGGCGAAGCTGTGTTTTGGTGGGCAATGCGGCAATGCGCAGGCCCGTGGAGTGTGCGGTTGTCCAAGGTGCGGCCGGTGCGGCCCTCCCGCCGGTGTATGGCTGCCATGCGGCGCACGCAGTCTAGCACGGATGGCCACTGACCGGCGCGCGTGCTGCCTCTGCCCGTTTGAACACCCGATCAGAACGACTGACATCGGGTTTTGCAACACGATTAACTCTCTAATCCTACCGCCTTAGCTTCAACCAATTACACATTTTCATAGAGGTATAGTTGAACTCCATCATTGGCGTAACTTGATCGAGCTGAAACGGTTTAGAAATCAAACTACAAGCATTCAAACAGAGCAACTTTCAAACTGAAAGTCAGTTAAGACTTAGGCAAATTTTGAATCCAAAAACAACCCTTAATTCTGCCTTAATTGGCCCTTTAGAGTATGTTAGGGTACAAATCACCTCAAGGTGGTTAAACAAAGTTTGTTCCTTATTAAATTCTCTACAACTTTGCTTACGCCCACTTTGTTATGCAAGGTCATTAGCAAGGTTGATTAACTAGGTCAAGGAAATAGGTTCCTAGGGTCAACATAGGAGCTTACTCCACAAAAACAAAATCAACCATCGGGGGCTCTTCCGCCTCGCCTGAGCCAAGGTGGCATCATCCGTGACGTCATCAAACTCTGGGGCACTTCCGCCTTGCCCGAGCCAAGGTGGCGTCATCCGTGACGTCATCAACCCTCGGGGGCTCTTCCGCCTCGCCCGAGCCAAGGTAGCGTCATCCGTGACATCATCAACCCTCGGGGGCTCTTCCGCCTCGCCCGAGCTAAGGTGGCATCATCCGTGACATCATCAACCCTCGGGGGCTCTTCCGCCTCGCCTGAGCCAAGGTGGCATCATCCGTGACGTCATCCACCCTCGGGGGCTCTTTCGCCTCGTCCGAGCCAAGGTGGCGTCATCCGTGGCGTCATCAACCCTCGGGGGCTCTTCTGCCTCATCCGACTCAGGGCATGTGACGTCTCTCACCTTCGGAGATCTCACCACCAACAACAACCTACGACACCCAAGTCTACATAGTCAAAAGGTCCACAGTACCCTCCATCCTCGGGGATGGGGTTCAGGGCATGAGTCGCCCTGCCAACCTCTGTTCACCTTGCGGTGCAAGGTCCTATGCTGCCTAACCGGCGACTTCTGCACACTACACCCACTCCATGCCTCATACGGACACTTCAATAGGGATTAGGGCGTCATCAGCCCTGTATGACGGAATGCGGGGGTGCCCGGTCCTGTGCGATCGACCCCCGCCCATGCCTAGGTAAGAGAACAACGGAGTTCCCGGTCACGAGATGCATGGCTATAGCGCGGCGAGGACGAGCAGGACCCGAACATGTGTCTACTGGCGCAATCTTCCTCATGAAGGAAGACAAAATGAGGACAAAGCTTCCCCTTGGCAGCACCCCAAGACGGGTCCACGTTCACTCCTCCTCTCTCTACTGTACTCCTCCATCTCTCCGTACGTATAAAGGGAGAGAATGGACCCCCAATCTGACACTCTTGACATCCCAACGTTCATTCACACACACTCAAACTCGCACACATGCGAGGACACACCAGAACTAAGAATCTTATACGCACGAGACCTGTGAAGGCGCTTCCATCTCTCACCAAAGCTTGTAGCTCCCCTCTACGAGCTCTCCACGCTCGGTAATACGACCCCGCAACACACTGGACGTAGGGCGTTCATGCCTGAACAAGTATAAACCTCTGTGTTCTCCGAGCATAACCATCCGAACTCCGACACGCTTAGAAATTTACTCGTTGGCCATCTAGACCCCGCCATTTTAGACACCGACAGTTGGCGCTCCAGGTAGGGGACCTTTGCGTGTAACCCATATTTTCTAGTTTCGGATGGCTGATCGCCGAGTTGATTTTGCTCCGGGCTCCATTGTTCGTTTTGGTAGCCTGGACTTCTAGTGCCAGGGACAGGGGGCCGACCTCGCTCTCCGTCTCCCTACGGCATCCTCCGAGGAAGCCATGGACGCCATCACCACATCCATGGCCCATCTCCATCGGTCTCCCTCCAGGGAAGAAGCCGCTCGTTGGGCCGTCGTCCCGCGGGCTGATCATTTTCTGTTCGAGCGCCAGCTCGACACTCTCAAGAGACCCCAGCCAACTCAGGAGTCCCTGCACAACCTCTACTTCGCGTTCGCTAATGTGACGGCGCAGCTCGCGGGAGGGCAACCGCTCTCCCTTGGGTGGGTCAAAGCGCCCATCTTGGAGGCGCAACCTTTTGGCATGAGGAATGCCGCCACGTCGTATGCGGAGATGGTGGCCGCGTGGTTCCATGCTGACCCCACAGAAGGGACACGAATGGGGCTCGCATCCCACCACTCTCAAGAGTGTTTGCCAGATCTCTCATGCCGTAGTGAGACTCGAAACCCCCTCAAACTCTGGAAGAGACAGACAAGAGAAGAGAATGCTACGGGCTATTGCATTAGACAGACACGAATCTGGGCATCGGTGATCCGAGCCTCAAGAACCATGTAGTTCTTATTCTCACAAATCTGCCAAAACTTTGTGTCAAGCCCTTGGAGGTAAGCCGACATGCGCACCTTCCAATAGGCAAAGTTGGTTCCATCGAAGTAGGGAGGTTTACCAGCACCTCGCTCCATGTCGCCTTCGCGATCAAGAACCGTGTAAGGTGGATTGATCCTTAACCGGCTCTGATACCAATTGAAGGACCGAGAACGGCGACCAGACGGGGGGGGGGGGGGGCGGGAGGGTGAATGGGAGCCTCAAATTTTTCTCGAAATGTTCGGGCCACTCTTCCCAAAAACCAAACCCAGGCGAAAACGGAGAAAAGAGAGCTCAACGGCAGTGGAGGAAAATCACAGGAAACCCCAGAACACAGGTTCTCAACCCCTAGGGAAAAGAGGCAAGAACCTAGGCAAAACAGGCGCAAACAGTGACTGTCGGACCACTTGATCAAGACCACCGGACCATAGCACAAGGTCCGGAGCCTTGGTCTGACGCTTCTGCAGGTGACCGTCGGACTGATCCGATGCCCACACAGAAACCACACAGTGAGTGCCGAAGCTCCGGACCTCTGGTCCGACGCTCATCGTCGGACTATCGGAAGTAGTCCGGTGCTCACTCCAGCCTCTGCGCAGAACAACACAACAAGCTCCCTAGCTCTGGACTTTGGTCCGACACTCACTGTTGGACTAACGCACTTGGTCCGACGCCCTTCGCTGCTTGACACTTTAGTTGGTCAAGACCACCGGACCACTTGCAATGGTTCGGAGCTCGGGGAAAGTCGTCCGGAGGGTGGTCTGACGCTCTCGAGCAGAAACTCTGAAACCCGCGAAAACAGTTTCCACTCCACCAAATCTTCCCAAAACCCAACCAAATGATCACCAACTACAACCAAACTTTGTAGGTATGATCCTAGTGCAGTTGGGGAGCTATCCCGAAGAAATCATCGCTCAATTTGGCTTAGAGCAAAGGGAGGAGAAGATATTTGGGGAAAAGCTGAAGAACGAAGAACTCCACAAAGAAAACGCCCGATCTACGCACTCGTGAGGTTTGAGGAGAATTGCTTCGCTGCAAAGAAGCTCCTCACGATTACACACAATTTGGTTCAAATAGATTTGCAAGAGCTACTCCCTACAAAGAGAAATCATCTCAGGAAAAGAGGGAGCAAAAGCAAAACGCGAAGAACACAAGCAAAACGGGAACACGATCACGAAATCGAAGCCACCATGGCTTACGGAGGTTACGACCTCCGATTCCTCGCAACAAACCCAAGTTCTTACAAAGGTTGGTGGAAACAACCTAGGGATCTCATGAACTAGAAAAATAGAGAGAAGGGCAAGTGATTAGGGTTCAAGAGATGGGATGAGGGATACCCCTTCACCCCCTACTTATCGGGCTTTGGCTATTTCCCAAAGACCCCCCTAGATACAATGAGTGAACTACCTAGCCTAAGCATTGCAGTCCAAGCTCCGGAAAATATTTCCTGCATTTTGAATGGACGGCCCCGCTTCCTGCCGGGAGTTGCCGTCGCCTCGACGCAACCTCCAGGATTCCGCCACGTGCCATCCCCACTTCCTCGGAAACTCCGCCTAGGTTTTGAGGCCCAAACCCAGGAAACCCGTCACCGGTAGCTTTGGGCTCAACTACTGAACCCCGAGTTTTGCGGCCCAAACTCGGAAATCGACGCAGATGGTTTTGAGGCCCAAACCATCAAACCACTCAGCTCGAGCGACCTTGTCTTCGCCCAGTCGAACTCCGAGTCCCCTGAGCCTCCGCTCGACTCGCGCGTCCACCGTCTTGACTTGGCCGACTCGGTCTACCTCCATGTGTCGCACTCGCCGGTGCCAAGTACTAGCTACCACAGCTAGTCCGCCGACGCCCATGGTCCCTCAGTCTGAGCCTCGCTTCCGCCCTTCACCGCTCTCAGTCCATCGACACGGCCAACCTCTACTCGACCTTCTCCGCGCCATTGACCAATGTCACTAGGCATAGCACCTACACACCACAAGCACATGTTTTCTGCTTTCGTAGAGGTTAGGATAAGCCACTCAAACTGAAACACTCAAGTGTTGGTCAATCACTCATCATCAAAGCTAAACTACATGGGTACTTATCCACCATGTGTTCGCAATATCCCCCTTGATGAGTGCATTGTCAACACAAGTACATTTCAGATTTGAGCCACAAGGTAAAGCTCTCCAAATGACCAAAAAGCTACCAAAGCCAAAACAGGGTCACTTGAGAGAACCAAACACGATACCAATTAAAAGCATCCTCAAAGCTCAGGCTTCCAATTTAAACACTAGGGGAGCTCAAAAAAAACCAATTGAAACCACTTACGTCCCCTAATGCTCAAGAAGCAATCGAAACCTGTCGGAGCCAACAAAGCAATCTAGACCCTCCAGAAGAGGCAAATGCTCAACACATCTAGCAAAAGCTCCCCTTGGGCAAAAGCACACTCAAGATACCAAATGAGCTCCTTAGGGCAAAAGAAGCACACAAAAACTCCCCCTTGACCAAGGAAGCTCTAAACTAATGAGACCAATGAGATGCACTCTCCCCCTTGGAAGTAGAAGGATGAAAATGGAATGAAATGCACATCTCTCCCCCTTGTTGACACATGTAGCTCATCAAACATCAACAACTCAAGATCCGGCTACAAATGCCATGAAATGAAAAATGAGTGCAAAAGCTTCATACTTAGAGCTAAGACAATGAATAGATGCTCTAGGTGATGTGATCCTGTGAGAATAGGAAAAGCTCTATGTGCCCAACAAAGACTCAAGTTGAGCTTAAGATCACTTTAGAAGCTATTTTAGAGAGCATATCATGTCAGAGCAGAGAAAGGGTATCACCTCCTAGAGACAACTAGACATGGCAAGCAAGATAGAATCTATCTCAAAGCAATCTCATGTATAGCAAGTAAAACTATCCCTTAGCAAAGTTCATACAACAAGCCAATGACCCAACTCAATGAATTTTCCAAATTTCAGAGTTTTGCAGCCAATTTTCAGTTTTAGGCACATTTAAGTTGTATGCGAGTGGTTGTAAGCAAAGTGATGCCACTGCTTACCAACCGGGCGAAGTCAAAGGACTTGACATACCAGTTTTGGTCATACACGACACCGCTCAAGTATCGACCCATATGGGAAGCAGTCTCGAACACACGGTGAAGTGCTTACAATGCAGACCCAACTCGATCTTTCCAATTCACAAAACAGAGAGCAATTTAATTTTAGATATTAATCATGGTGCTCAAAGGTAGTGAATGAAACAATGAAGAGCCATAGTTACAAGCTATATACAAGGCAGCCAAGAAGGATCTTCAAAAGCCTACACATGCTAGTGCCATTTCAGAGGTGACATGGGTAATTTAAATTCAGTTTTATAACTTTTCTAACTTAGCTCTATTGCATATCATAAAGATCAAAAAGAGTCTAAGTTAGCCAACAACATAGACACATAAAACACCTCAAACAGAGCATAGATTCATTATATCGGCTATAGATATGAAGCTTAAAATGAACTATGTCACAAATGCAAATGAGATGCAACATGCAATGACACTACTAACACTAACAAGACACCAAAAGAGAAGAAGGACAATGAAAAGACAAAAAGAATAAAAAAGAACTATGAAACACAAAACTTTCCTCCTCTAAAAAGGAAAGCAAACACCCAACTCGCCCCGAAGGCGAGAAAACGCAACTTGATCCAACAGCTTAGTGAGAATATCCGCAAGCTCATTTTGGGTCTCGACATGCCGGAGGTCAATGTCGCCCTTGTTGACACCGTTTTTTCGGCACGTGTCAAATGAGCTAAGACTTGCGTGAATCGGTGGCCATTTTCTATTGGCATCAAGAAGTCATCGGAAAAAGTTTACCGATGGGAGTGCGTTGTAAGAAGGGTAAGTTTGTTGCCGATGAAAGCTGGATGGTTCTTGCAAAGTTGTCGATTGCCGATGAAGGGATGTTGCCGATACCGATTGCCGATGGGCATGGAATGCCGATGGGCATAGGATGACTTGGTGGTTGACATCAGTGAAGGATTGCCGGTGGTGAAAGAAGGAAGTTGCGGATTGAAGGACTCTGCCAGTGGAAAGTTTTCATCGAAGCAAAGATATAAGGAAACTGGTGACTTCATACCAATATTATTATAGTAGTTTGAGTCTGACTCTTGCATGAGTCGTTTGTTTTCCTTTAAAATAGGCGTGTTTGTTTAGGAAAATAATATTGTTATTTTAGATCCGACTCCTGCGCGGGTCAAGTTTCCTTAAAGTTAGGAGTTTGTTTTAGGAAGGATACGAGTCATGCCTTTGTACAACTCTCCATGCGGGAGTATAAATATGTGCCCAAGGGCTGCGTGTAAAAAGATCAATCATATCAAAAACAAATCAATTTACTCTTATTCTACTTTTATCGCAATTTACCCATTATTGCATTAGTCTTAGTTTATCTATGAGTTCTTCAAGCTTCAACGGGCTGCATCATCTTGATCTCCGTCAAATCCTTGTAAGTTTCGCGTGGGAGTACCTCTGAGCTTTGACATCTGGGCGCATCGCTGTTGTCTCGTTCAGCTCTGCTCTAGTTATCCTGATCAAGTCTGAGTCTTGGCATTCGGGCGTATCGCCGTTGTCCTGCTCAGATTTTGTTCTAGTTATCATCCTTGTCGATTAACTGGTCAAATCGACTGGCACGCCCTCGGATATCGAATTTTGGGTATAAGCCCGAGGTGTTCGCAGATCCTGACGCTTTTTGTGTCAACAGCCCTTCTCGTAGTGATCACGCAAAAAGTGAAAGCGGACCTCAATGTGCTTGGTCTTCGAATGAAGCACGAGATTTTTAGCCACACTAATTGCTCTCGTGCTAACACAAAGCAGAGGCACCTTAGTAAGCTCAAGACCAAAATCTCTCAAAGTGTCAGTCATCCAAAGCAACTGAGAGCAACAACTAGCCGCGGCAACGTACTCAGCTTCGCACGTCGACTGTGCCACGCTAGATTGCTTGCGAGAATACCAAGAAACCAAAGAATACCCGAGAAACTAGCAAGTCCAAGAAGTGGACTTCTGATCAAGTCGGCAACCGGCAAAGTTGGCATCAGAATAACCACAAAGCTCAAGAGAGGAAGAGGTGGAAAACAAAAGTCCAAATTCGGGAGTGAAGCACAAGTAGCTCATGATGCGTTTCACCGCCTGCTTGTGCGAAGTCCGTGGTGACGCCTGAAAGCATGCACACAAGCAGACGACGAACTGAATGTCCGGCTGGGTCACCGTCAGGTACAGAAGCGACCCGATCATGCTGCGGTACTCCGTCTAGTCCACCGCCTCTCCTTCCTCGCCCGCATCCATGGCAGTCATAGTCGACATGGGTGTCGAAAGAGGCTTTGCCTCACCCATGTCAAACTTCTTCAACATATCCTTTGTGTGCTTGCCTTGGTGCACGAACGTCCCTACCCGGGTTTGCTTGATTTGCCATAGGTGATAACACCTCTTTTGGCACGCTCGGTGGGACTCGATTATACAAATTTATACATCTATCATAGGTGATAACTCCGACGTCAACCAGAGGAACGTCATCGAAGTCTCCGAGGCCGATCTAAAGGAAGATCAGAGGCTGGCCATGGAGCGGGCTATGGAGGAGTACAAGCAATTATATCTGAAATCCTTCAGCCTAAGTAGGAGCGGCGAAGCAATCCAGAAGCAAGATCCGCCGTTGCCACGGCAGGTCACTTATGACGCCAATCCTTGTAAGTTATAAGAGATGGTTAATTCTGCTCTAAATCAAGCGTTAATTAGCCACTCCAGCGTGCTGTCCAATACTGTGTACAATGTTGTGATGCAATCATTCAAAGAAGGACATGCACCTCAATATGTTGGTCCAGCATATCATCAACCTGGATCGGCATCTATAAGCCCATCGGCAACCCCAATGGCGTCTTCTACTCCTGTGAAACCGTCTGCCGATGTGGCTACACCGCCAAGGCCGAGCCCTGACAGCATCACCAAGCTCCATACAGATCCAGTGGCGTCGACAATTTCAGGACCTGCTATCCAGAGTCAATTAGCTCCCACTAACTGGTGGGGATATGGTATGCCTCCAAATCTATCTGTTGGTTCTAATCTGGTGCAGGGAGATAGCTCAGCTTGGAAGGGCTCTATGGTATCGGCAACGCAATCACAGCCGGTGGCCCCTATGATGCATTACTCTGCGCCCTCTCCGACTGTACAGGTGCCATCAAAAGATTTTCACGTGATTCCTAAAATACCTCTGATGCCACCATCGGCGAGCTCTGTGCCGATGCAACACATTATAGCAACTGGCACCCAACCTCTGGTGGCAAGTCCTCAAGCCGGAGTACTAGCACATCAAGGTAACCAATTTGTTGATTACTCCAAGGTACAAGAGAAACACGCTCCAGTTAGCTATCAGCCATCGGTAAGTCATATGCCGATGATTTATAATCCTGGATGGGCTAACCAGCCGCCAGCTCAACAGCCTAGTGTGTCAATGTATCATTATGGAGGCCCAGCAAACACTCAGAGCGGGCCATCGGTACAACAACCGATGAATACGATGACTCAACCTAATCTGCTAAGTGTGCAAAACTATCCAGCGTTAAATCAACCGATGCATAGTGTTCAGATGACTGGTGTTGCGCCCTTGACTACTCCGCATCATCTTCAAGAGGCGCATCAGCTGGCTCCACCAGTCAACAACCAGCCAATGAGTTGGCAAGAGCTCAAGAAGATCAGGTACTGCAAGTGGCACAATGCAACTTCTCATAGTACCAATGAGTGCAAAGTATTCAGGCAGCAATTGCAGTCAGAGATTGAATCTGGACGAATCAAGTTTGAAAAGTCTAAAGTCCAGAAACCGATGAAGATTGATCAGCACCCGTTTCCAAATAACATGGTGGAAGCTGGTGGAAGGACCAAAGTGCTGACATCGGACGCTGCCAGGAAAAATGCATCGGTGGACCCTAACCATCAAGTAGCTGATGGCGACGCAATAAGGTTTACCGATGACAGGAAAGGTAAGAAGGTTGCCGATGAAGGTAGCAGCGCCAATAGGGCTCCTGGTGTTGTAATCACGCATAAGCAGCCAAGGCGAGACTATCGGCAATCACGTGAAGAGCGATATCGGCAAGAGGAAGAGGAGCACCAGGAATGGCTTCGGCATAAGGACCACTGGAAGTGTCCCTTCTTCGTTCACTATTGGGAAGAAGGCATCAAGCTGCCTACTGCCGATAATTGTCCCGATTGCAATGGGTACTACACCGCCGATCGGTCAGGTAAGAAACCTTGTTTTGATGATTGGGCATCTAGGTACGCCAAGCCTCTCAGAGAGAAGAGGTCGGCGCATGACCGACTGGGGGCAAGCTTAGTGCCCATAATAGGCTTGGCAGATGTGTTGATCAAGAGGAGCTGGAGGAGATGGCCATTGCAAGAGTGCCTAACGAAGAAATATTTTTCAGAGATCCCAACATCGGAAGAAGTACCGATGCAAGCGGTGGAAAGCAGCACCAGCCTGTCTGGAAAACTAAGCTTCCTCAGTGGTGCCCTAAGGGTCTGACCAAAACTCAGAAGAGAAGGATCCAACGCGAACGCCAAGGTGATTTATGCAACAGTGAGACTCCCTCAGGGGAAAAGCAGTGGAAGCCGAAGCGCAAGGATAGGGATCCCTCGGCAGAAATCAATATGGTCGTCATGTTGCCGATGGAGTTTATGGCACCTGTCAGCGATGATGAGGAGACTGCTGAGATGGCACAATTGGTGCTGGATCCAATGACAGCCGTCTTTGAGAAGCCTGCCGATGATGAAAGGCAGCATTTGAGGGCTTTGTTTGTTAAAGGTAAAGTGGATGGACAACCTATGACAAAGATGCTGGTAGATGGTGGGGCATCAATAAACATAATGCCGTACGTTGTGTTCAGAAAGCTTGGGAAAAGCGACCAAGACTTAGTCAAAATGGACATGAAGCTCAAGGACTTTGAAGGCAATGTGTCGACAGCTATGGGAGCCATATGTGTTGACTTAACCATCGGCAGTAAAACTTTGCCGACAACATTTTTTGTAATCAGTGGCAAAGGCACCTACAACTTGCTCCTAGGAAGGGATTGGATCCACGCCAATTGCTGTATTCCTTCCACCATCCATCAAAGCCTTGTGCAGTGGGTCGGAGACAAGATTGAAGTCGTCCACAGTGAGACCCCATCGATTGTTGCGTCGGCAGAATGGAAACTTATGGGCAAACCAGATGCATATCAGGTGAAGCTTGGGACACAGAGTTCCTCAAAGTTGCCGATTACCGCATTAAACCGATCCAAGCAGTCGGTCCCGAAGAAGAGTTTTAATGGATCGGTTCGCTGATGATGGAAAACTGGGACAGGGCTTCACATCCGCCGATGATTTACTCAAGATCGACATCGACAATGGTAGTAAACCTAGGCCTACTTTTATTAGTGCTAATTTAGATTCCCAATGTAAACAACAGTTAACTGATTTATTAAAGGAATATAAAGATTGTTTTGCTTGGGATTATACAGAAATGCCTGGTTTGGACCGATGGATAGTCGAACATCGGTTACCTATTAAGTCTGGTTTTCAACCACATCGGCAACCTGCGCGCCGATGCAATCCTACCATCCTACCTGACATTAAAGCTGAGATTACAAAGTTGATCTAGGGTGGATTTATTCGGCAATGCAGATATGCTGAATGGATCTCTAATGTGGTTCCTGTGTATAAGAAAAATGGAAAACTTTGTGTTTGTATTGATTTCAGGAATCTCAACAAGGCCACGCCGATGGATGGCTATCCGATGCCTGTTGCCGATCTGCTGATTGATGCTGCTGCTGGACATCAAATCATTAGCTTCATGGATGGTAATGCTGGATATAATCAGATATTCATGGCTGAAGAAGATATATCCAAGACTGCCTTTAGATGTCCAAGTCATGTCGGTCTATTTGAGTGGGCTGTCATGACTTTTGGCTTGAAGAATGCCGGTGCTACTTATCAAAGGGCGATGAATTTCATCTTTCACAAGTATATCGGCATGATAGTTGAAATCTACATTGATGATGTGGTGGTTAAGTCCGGAGATTTTGGGAAGAATCTTGCCGATTTGCGAAAAATCTTGGAATGCACAAGGGAGCACAGGCTGAAGATGAATCCTAACAAGTGTGCGTTTGGTGTATTGGCAGGTCAATTTCTAGGTTCATGGTGCATCAAAGAGGCATCGAGATCGGCAGGAAATCCATTGATGCAATTAACAAGGTGGTTGCTCCTGCAAACAAGACTGAGCTACAATCTTTGATCGGCAAGATTAATTTCATTAGAAGATTTATATCCAACTTGTCTGGTAAGATTAAATCTTTTAGTCCATTGTTAAAGCTGAAAGCCGATCAAGAGTTTACATGGAAAGAAGAACAACAGTTAGCCTTGGAGGAGATCAAAAAATATCTTGTAAACCCTCCAGTCTTGGTTCCACCTCAGCACGGGAGGCCTTTCAGATTATATTTGTCTGCCGATGACAGTGTTATTGGATCGGCTTTAATTCAAGAATTTGAAGGAAATGAACGTGTGATATATTATCTAAGCAGAAGGTTGGTGGATGCTGAAACCAGGTATTCGTCCATAGAGAGATTATGCTTATGTTTTTATTTCTCTTGCATGAAATTGAGGCATTATTTGTTGTCGGTTGAATGCACTATTATCTGCAAAGATGATGTGGTTAAGTATATGCTGTCGATGCCGATATTAAGTGGAAGAATCGGCAAATGGATTCTGGCACTTTCAGAGTTTGATTTAAGGTATGAATCGGCTAAGGCAGTTAAAGGTCAAGTGATGGCCGATTTTGTTACGCAGCATTGCAATATGGTAAGTTCTGTAGAGATTGCTCCTTAGACCTTGTTCTTTGATGGATCTACGTGCAAGGAAGGAGCAGGTATAGGTGTTCTCTTAATTTCACCCCAAGGGGGGAAGTATGAGATCTCGTTGCCAATTGTTGCTACCTCAACAAACAATCAGGCTGAGTATCAAGCTTTGATGAAAGGGTTGGAATTGCTCAGAGAAGTGCGTGCCGATGCCGTCAAAATCTTTGGTGACTCTGTGTTGGTGATCAATCAGCTGACTGGAGTATATGAATGCAAAAGTGAAGTGTTGATTGCACACCATGAGAGGTGTTTGTGATTGTTGAAGGAATTCAAAGAGTACCGCCTTGAGTATATTCCTAGGTTGCATAACGAAGAGGCCAATCGGTTGGCACAGAATGCTTCAGGGTATCAGCTGATTCAAGAAATTGTGACATCGGTAACAGTTGCCGATGACTGGAAAAAAGAGATCCATCTAAGAAGGTTGAAAGGCGTCTGAGGTTTCAAGCTACTAAGTATGTGCTCCTCGGTGATGAATTGTATTATCGGACGATTGATGGAGTTTTACTCAGATGCCTTAATAAAGAGGAATCAAAGGAGTTGATGGGTGAAATCCATGAAGGTGTGTGTGGAGCACATCAATCGGCATTCAAGATGAAGTGGATGATTAGGCGGAATGTACATTATTGGCCGACAATCCTTGAAGATTGCTTCAACTATTTCACAGGATGCCAAGATTGTCAGAAGTTTGGTAACGTACAGAGGGCACCTGCATCGGCGATGAATCCTATAATCAAGCCTTGGTCGTTTAGAGGATGGGCTATTGATCTCATCGGCCAAATTTATCCGCCATCGAGTAAGGGGCATAAGTTTATACTTGTTGCTACCGATTACTTCACTAAATGGGTTGAGGCAGTTCCTTTGAAGAAGGTGACATCGGCAAACATGGTGGATTTTGTTAAAGAACACATTGTTTACCGATTCGGTATTCCTCAAACTATTACTATCGATCAAGGAACCATGTTCACATCGGGAGAGTTTGATGAATTTGTTGCTAGTATGGGGTTCAAGGTATTAAACTCTTCTCCTTATTGTGCCCAGGCTAATGGTCAGGCTGAAGCGACTAATAAGGGGGTTATCAAGCTTATAAAACGCAAGATTGAAGAAAACCCTAGAAGGTGGCATGTGGTGTTAAATGAAGCCTTATGGTCAGATCGGATGGCTTGTCATGCTGCAACCAAAGTCTCGCCGTATCAGTTGGTCTATGGACACGATGTTGTCCTGCCTTGGGAAATTAAAACTGGCTCTAGGCGATTATCTTTTCAAGATCAATTGACGACCGATGATTATGCTACTCTGATGAAAGATGAGTTAGAGGACTTAGCAGGTCATTGGTTGAGGGCATTGATCAGTATTGAGGAGAATAAGAAGAGGGTTGCCAGGTGGTATGATAAAAAGGTAAAGGCGAAGCAATTTACCAATGGCGATCTTGTGTGGAAGTTGATTTTACCGATTGGGACTAAGAGTTCTAAGTTTGGAAAA